>JAFBJU010000468.1:365427-389679 GCA_016785305.1 Colistium nudipinnis
CTCTCTCTCTCTCTCTCTCTCTCTCTCTCTCTCTCTCTCTCTCTCTCTCACAGCCAACACTTCCATTCAGACCTAGTTAAACTCGACCACGTGTCTCTGTGGTTTGACAGTCCAGTGACACGATGACTGTTGGTACTTAACTTGCTGAAATAACCACAATTCCCCCCCCCCCCTCCTTCCAATGATGCCAGATACTGAGAATATAAAGTTTATTTCTGATTTCAGTTGTTGATGGAAGGAAAAATGAAGTATTTATTTAAAGGTGGGGGGTGAGCGATTTTTCGTAAACGGCTGTTGATTAGCCTCCTGTGAGCGCTTTGTTTGACACTTCATCAACACACTCTCTGCGTCCTAAAAAAGGCAGCGGCAATGTGTCCGTCGGGTTTGTGAGACATTTGCGGAAAACCTGTAGCGGTGATTTAGAGAGAGCTGCGAAAGCGGAAATGATGACGCTGGGAGGAAAACCAAATGTACGAGAGACGTGCGCGTAATGAGAGAAGAAACAAAAAAAGGCCAGGAATAGGAAGAGGCGGGATGAGCGCCGCTGCCTCTCAATTATTGCCCCGTCTCTCCTTACGCTCCTCCAGCTCTCTTCTGAGACAAGCGGGAGCTGGGAAATTGAATCGCCGAGCACATCTCGAGCAAACGCAGCCACTCACCACCTTGCTGCCGGCGGGGGCGAGGACCGGCAGCGTGACAGCGACAACACAGCCGTGTCAGAGGCTGATAAGTTCACTAACTGCTGGAGAGAAAACAAATCTGGGAGCTTCAATCGAAACGTGCAGCGGAGCAGGTGAATGGACGAGGGAGGCGGGAGGCAGCGGCGCGCCGGCCGGTCATTGGGCTCGGAGACACCTTGCCCAATCTGGTTCCTCAGCCGGTGCTGGGAGATAAATGAGATGTTTTCACGTGTCCTTTCTGGGAAAAGTCTCAATGAAATTTTCGGCGTCAACGAATGGTGAGCTGTCGGCGAGCTTCCCGACGACTCCCTGCTTTTTCCAAGCACCTACTCCCCGTAGCCTTTGGGTCGTGAATAAGACCGGGACCGCTGTTTCCCCATTACTTATGTTATTAAGGTCTGTGTGCAGCATCATTCGCGGCGGTGTTGGCCTGGTCCTTGTCCATCTTATTCCCCTCGCGCTGTTTTCGCGGCAGAGTTTCTTAGCTTGAAGTGAGTTCACCACCTACTGTACCTTTCAAATCCGAGAATGCGCGCGCTTTGTTCTGGTCCGCTGGCCTAGAAATATACTAGGAATTGTATTATATCGGTGTCAAGAAATGTGATTTTGCTTTGCTAGTTCAATACGTTGAACAAGTCCGACTTGAGCGGTCGGTCGAAATAATCGTATTTATTTAGACGGGGAAAAAAACAAAATTCAAATCAGCATGTTGTTTTTCTTTCTGAATAGTCCCATTTCCCAGCAACATCTCTTCTAAGCTGGAGGTTCTTACAATAATACGATGATCCTGTCAGTTTGTTCCTGGTGTGTGTTTGTTTCCCCCCCTTGTCTCTGCTGTGTGGGTGTGTCTCTCTCTCTCTCTCTCTCTCTCTCTCTCCCAGTTGCCAGTGATTGCCAATCTTTCACCACACCTGCCCTTCATCAGCTCATCAGCTCACTGCCCTATCTCTACCCCGCTCCCTCACACACACTCTGCTCCTCATTGTGGCGAGGCCGCCGTGGGGATCTCACGCACACGCACGCACGATCCTCAGCCACTTTGAAATGTGTGTTCTCACTGACCTTAATTACCTTGTGCTTCAGGGTCACCTCACGTTTGCCTGCCCAGCCACACAACCGCCCATCTCCATAACCGGCTCATCGCCCCAGCTCCCAGGCTCCCCCCGTCTCCCCCTCTGCTGGCCAGCCATTTCTTCCCCCGCTCACAGCCCGGCCTTAATTCCCTGGCCAGCTTTGCCCCGCTAACTGTTGTTACCTCTTGCGCTGCCAGAAACACGGCTCTAATTTGCTCAAAATTGTGAATTTCAAAACCAAGAAATTTAGCCGACTCCCATGCACATTATACTGATTTTTTTTTTACTCCCTGTGAGCAGCTGGAGTGTTGTGTTGGTGTCAAACCAAAAGAGTAGCCTGAAAAATCAGTGTGGTTTGCGATGCCTGTTCCGGGCAGTTCCAGTCCCAGTTTGTTGCACCCTCGAGCAAGCTTCCTAAGGCCCACAGTTGGTGATCTAGATTTACAAGCTGATACATATGGCATCCCTCTATTATTGATACTCTGGGGAGGAGGTGGAGTCTGTCACAGGGGGGGGGGCTGTTGATTCCCAGTAACAGAGTGCTTATTTGTGTGTGTGTGTGTGTTCATTATTTCTGGATGAAAGGGGTGTTTAATTTTGACACAGCATTATGTAACATGAGTTGGTCTGCACACAGCATCAGGTTGGGGGGAATTAGTCACACACACACACACACACACACAGACTCTCACACACATACACAGACACACGCACACACACAAGTTCAGGCTCTGTAAATGCACTTGAAACGGTGATACAAATCTATAGCACCCTCCATACACACACACACACACACACACACACACACACACACACACACACACACACACACACACACACACACACACACACACACTGATTACCTCTCTCTCCTTGTACACAAGTGGGCCTCTGACCAGCAGAGAGTAGCTGGGAGTGAATTACAAACCATTATCCTTTGTGCTAAAGCAGTTACCGCTGCAACCCGAGAGCCCTCACCGGAAGGGAAAAAGATGGAGAGAGTATGGATGGAGAGAGGAAGGGATAAACGGGAGCAGCGGAGAGAGTGATGGGATAAATGGAAGAAAGAGAGGAAAACAGATGGGACAGAGGGGAAAAAACATGGTGATGGAGAGCAGTTAGGTGGAGAGGAATGGCAACTCTTGACATTTCTCCGCTAGTCTGCCACAAGGCCAGTGTGTGCGCACGTTTCTGGGGTTTTTGCGTTTTATTCTCTTTCCTCACCTGCTCCTTTCCCCGGCTCACCCATCATCGCCCTCCCCCGTGCTCCGCTTTCCTCCATAACACTGTCACAGGTTCATGGTTTTCTTGGAAAGATGACACTGCATTAATCACAGTGTTTAATCAGATGTCATTATCAATTCACAGAACTCTGTGTGTGTGTGCGTGCGTGCGTGCGTGCACACACACACACGTGCGACCGTGTCAGTAATGTCACTTCCCCTCTCGCCAATAACAAAGGATTTATCCCTTTGGGGGGGGGGACTCATCTCACAGCTCTCTGATAAAATATCAGCAAAGGAAGGTGAGAGAAGGTGAGAGAGAGAAATCCAAAAAGAAAAGAAAAGATAAGAAGAAAGTGTGAGTATGTGTGGTTAAAGATCAAGGGAGTAAAAAAACAAAAAAGAAAAGTCTGAAAAGTATAGGGGAAGATGAGAGGAGCAATTATAAAACAAAGGACGTGAAAAAGACGAGCTGAGTTGAGGAAAGAGGAGGACTGAGAGAGGAGGATGCGAGGTGGTGACGTCCTCGCAGGGCGGGTGTGCGAGCCAGGGATAATCCTTCTATCCAATTGTCTCCTGTTTTCAAACCAATTATTGTCATCTGCAGCCCCATGAAAGAGAGTTAATGAGGGGAGCAGAGCTTTTGGAGTGTCAGGGCACAGTCGGGGGAACAGAGATAAAAAAAAAAAAGAAAAAAAAAGGGGGGTGGAGGGAAAGGAAGGGGATATGGGGGAGAGAAATGTGGCAGCGGCGCAAAGGGACAGAATGTAAAATAAGTGAGAGAGAGGAGAAAAAGTCAATAGTCAGGCAGGCAAACGGCTCACTGAGGCATTTTGTATGCCCCGCACTATCTTTCCTTGCTGCTCCTCCTTTTTTTAACCTTTTTATGTCTTTCCCTTTAAGAAACCATTTGTCCAGTTTTGGGTACGGCATTTCTGCACAGATCCGAGAAAAGCTCCCTATTTTTGCAGGATTAAAACATGTATCAACGTATTCCCTACATGAATATGCAGCGAGACTTGCTGCACTGTGAAAAGGTTGCCTTCGTGGCAAAAAAGGGGGCCTTAGAACAAAATGTGGCATTGACTTCCTATATATATATATATATATATATATATATATATATATATATATATATATATATACACTGTCTAGTTTGATTGTTTCAGTCAAATGCTAACGTTGTATCAATGTACTCAGCTGTAAATCTAATGGTACCAATCATGCTTTATATTTGTGTGCACAGTATCAAACAAGCTGTGCGCCCGGTATCATAATGCGAGCCGTTTCCCATGAGCAGTCGCCCCCTGTTGCGTTTTTTCAAGCATGCATATATGCAACATGCTCAAGGCTACCACCGCAGGCCTCTCTCCACAGGTTGTCCGCTATAGGCCCGCTTTCACCATGGTAACCGTATCTGCATTGCCATTTTTAACCTCAATCCATTCACAATATCGCTACGCCGAACAGCGTGTCTCTCCGATTCATCTTGTTAGTCACGTCCGTCTCTCGTACCGCTGTAGCAATTCAATTCAACAGTGCTTCCTGGGTAATAAAGTGGATGTGATGGTTTGCTATATTAGGGTCATCGGGTGTTGAGTCCGTGTTGCTTCCAGTACTATGAAGTGACTCAAGGTAGGAGAAATACTGTGAATTATGTAAACAACCTGTCAGTGCCTCCAGCCGAGGGACTCGCCACACTATTTTTATTAACACCGTGTATTTTTAGGCATGTCTTGCCTTTTATGTCTGAGTCATCCGTGAGATATGACAGCAAATGGGCAGGGGGAGAACAGGAGACGACGGATGGCTAAGGCTTCGTAAATAGCATAACCCATCTATCTCTTCTCGTGAACAAGCTTGATAAAATATTTCCTGTCCCTATCTTTCTTTCTTTATTTCCGAGTGGCCTTTTGTTGGGACTTTTTCCTGACATTCATGGGGGGCCGCCACGTAAAGGATCATAGAGGCTGCAAGTGCCTGCTGCATCTATCTCACCATATCACACGAGTCTTCGCACACTGTGACTGTGCAGCTTTAATGACCCACGACCCCACAGTAGACTAGTGTGCTCGTGCCCTGCTTATATTTGTGTCGGTGCCAAATTGGAGTCTATATTCCCATTCTTTTTTTTCGAGCAATGATAAAACAGGCCTGCTGGAGTCACTGAATGCTTCCATTAGGCGGTGTGCACCCTCCGCATGTGTCCTGTTTGTATTTTGTGGTGTTGCGAGCGCATGTTGTTTCAGCTGTGAGTGGCAGGGCAGGTCACTGGGGGAGCAGAAAGGCTGCGAGTGACTGGAATTTGCAACGGCCCTCGGTTCCCCATGGACACAAAACACACACAGCCGCCACGTGCGAGGAACACAAAGACACGTGTCGACAGACACGCACACACATACGGCGTGAAAGGCCTGAATAAAACCGTTTCAGAACTGCACCTCACCTACTCTAGCAGCTGGTTTCTGTGACAAATCTGATCCAACCCTGTTATTACTTGCACTGACAACTCAGTCACAACGGAAAATGAGATGCGGCGAGAAAGATAGCGGCTGAAGAGCAGATGTGAAAATGACAAATGAGGAAGTGATTTTCTTCTGCTGATTCCCCCCCCCCGCGTGTGACCGTGTTTATTGGGCCGTGCGAGATGGAAAGAAGGTGGCAGAGAGAGAGAGAGAGAGAGGAATCAGCCGGGATGAAGCAAAGAGATAAGTGAAGAAAAAGCCAGTGAAGTTTTCCTTCCCCTTGAAAATCTCAACGCTGCATTTTTGTCGCTCGTTCTGAGTTTTCCTCAGAGAATGCCCGAGGAATAGAAGAGAAGGAAAAGGTTGAGCGAGGTGACAAATAATGACTGAAACCAGACTAAGAAAAGACGGCACAGAACGCACAATGTTGACGAGACCAAAACGTGAGGAGACAGAAGCGTTTGACCGCCCAAATCATTGAGGAAAAAAGAGGGGACGAATTTCACATATTAAAATGTCCTTCCAAAGTGTAATCCGAAATAAACAGCACTTCCTGCACACTCCAATCATCGGGCTGGAGATTCCACACACCAGCAGCAGCATGATCTTGAATGCACAGCCAGCAGCGCTAGGCGAGATTGGACTTAAACGCCTGTGGTTGTAGATCAGATAACATACAGTGAAGGGGAAAAAGAACACAATGGCAACAGGATGGGTTGGCATTTGGCCCCCACTTCAAATACAATGAGGGGAGGAAAAGTGAGTGTGTAGCCCTGTCAGGGGAGACGAGCAGCGACGACAAACATCACGGGGGGGGGGGACCCGCAAAACGGAGGAAATAACGGGCATCTACAACAACAAATGTACTTCCACGTTCAGCCAACGAATAGATTTTATTCTCGCTCAGAGTCGGACGCCAAGTCGTCTGCCTTGGCTGTTCAACGAGAGACATTATTAGTTTGTTTTGTGTATAAACCCCATCCCCCACGTTAATTGCCGTATATATTTCATGTCTTCCGTTTGTGATTTGTATTGGTCATTAAAATGCACAGTGTGTAATGTGCACGATTGTTTTGGGTTTGAATAAAGTCTTTTGGGAAGTAGTTAGCTGTGTGGCGAAGCACTTCCAAATTCACATAAATAGCCCCGACAACAACCTATTACAAACACTGCACGGCGCTACAAGTCATGCCTCCGAAATAACAATCCCCCCCGCCCTAACCTTTCTGGCACAGTACCCGTAAGACCAGACATTGAGATTCTCATTCTTGTACTGGACTAAAACTGGACTAAAATGTTCCTGTGTTTCTTTGACTAAGATTAGTCTTATATTCACGATGAGGCTGGCAAAGAATGATACAAATGGCTGAGAAAAAAAATGTACACTGTGGACTCAGACGCAGCTCTTATTACCCATGATCGACCCTTGGCGTACAATCGCTCGCCTGCATTCATTAGCGCATGCACTCATTCATCTGTCTATATTGTTTTGAAATCCTGTGAGAGGGCCCGTAGATCCTCTTCACTCCCACTCATCGAATCAATGTAAACATAGTCACCATTAAAACAGGATCACTCCAAGCATGAAAACACAGCTTTGTTGGTTGATTATGAGCCAACACAATAAAAACACACATCTTGGCAGGATGATTGCTAATCTGTACTTGCAATGCAATCATCCTCCGATATGCAAGACTAATTGCCAGAGTCGGAGACACTTTTGTCCCAATTGAACCATTTTACCAAGCAAATATAGTGTGTTCATGTCATTTGTGCACGTCTGAAGCTGAAAATGGGGGTTTACGTGCAGGGATTCTTTAAATCTGCGTTGGAGAAAACATATTTCTCCTTCGACCTATGATTTATTTGATTGGAAGGATGGTGTGCATCGCTTGGTTGTGTCCGAAATTGTCAAGACGAGTACTAATACTTGACTTTTGACGGAAGGACTTTTCAGCCGAGGCCCCTGCAGGTCACGAGCTGCTTTTCTGCACAACTCTCTGCACGCCACAACCAACTCTACACATTGAATTGGCAATCACGTACTGAAAACCACACCGGCAGAGTCCCAACGTGGCCTGAGTGGCTCCAACAGTCGATCGCAGACTGATGTCTTGGTTTCGTGCCAACTGGTTTTCGCTGCATCCGTGTGTGTGTGGAGGCAGAGGTGGTGTTGAACATGGGACGATGTTGGGACCTTTCTCGGACATTTTCTGCCTCTGATATGTTTGTGACGAATAATAGACGGGTGTGTTAATGTACATGTGTGTGTGCACGTGTGTGTGTTCTGACTGATGGGCTCTTGTCATGAGATCCATGCTGCTGTCTAATTATCCAGATGTGATTGATGGCTTTGATTAAATCATACGAAGGCAGAGACAGTCGCTGCCCACCCCTCAATGCTATTTTTTCTTCCCTTCTTTCTCTCTCTCTCTCTCTCTCTCTCTCTCTCTCTCTGTCTTTTTCTACGGGTATGAGCACCTTTACCTTTGCTTTCACGATACGATATGGGACTCGAGTCGTTTTAGAACAGATGAGCCCTGCCTTCAACATTGATAAAATATATCTATAAATCATGTGTGTGAAATCGGAGAGAGAGAGAGAGAGATGCAGACAATCTGAGGGAATAGAACATCACAGAATAACTCGTTCCGTCTTCTTGTGAAAAATCCGATAAGCAGGATCGTGTTGGATCGTATTTATCACTTTTCGGACTTCCTTTCTCTCCTTGCAGCAACATTTCCTGACTTTTGTTGTTGCCGCTGGTCAAGTTCAATTTGTTTTTTTCTCCGCTGAACTTTACAATGGCACAATCTGGCCTTAAACGTTCTATAGTAACCCCATGGCACAAAAGAGGGAACACATTTATTACATGCTTTATTTTTTTATTTTTTTGCTATCTCTTTTTATTGTGTCCATTTTCCTGTCGATAATGCACACCGCGGCCGCTACAGCGTTCGACAGTGACAGATGGCCCTTTTTCTGTGCAGCTCGGATATGAGGCAAGGGCGTAAACAGTCCTGTGGGAATACTGACAAAAATAAAGTTTATTTTGCGGCAAATAAATCAGAGTATATTCAGGCTTTAAGTCGTTGGAAAGAGATGTAGGAGGGCCCGTCCTAATTCTCTTATCTGCTGCTGATAAGCTGCAGTGCAGATAATCAGGAAACACAATTGATAACCTGTTCTCCTGCAGGCTCAGTGCCGCCCGCTTCCTCACAGCTACACAACCTAAACTACACACCTCCTTAATGTGCCTCCTAATGAGATACCCTCCTTCGGTGCTCCAAAAAGCTGCTGTTTGAAGTCTCATTCTCCGAGGAACCGTATGCTGCAACCTTTGTTATGGGAACCACTCCAATAAATAGAAGGGTGCGATGCCTTACTCGTACGTGAAACATAATCATTGACCATGACGGAGATGAGTTCGTCTGTTTGCTTGCAAGCTTGTACAGGGATAAGCGCTGAGTTGTCACGTGATGCCATGTCCAGGGGGAATGTGATTACGCACAGGTGTTTTCACTTGTAGCTCATTAGACCTCTGCCCAGATTATAGTCAAACTCATTTGCGAGCTAAATCGAGTGTTCGCAGTTTCTGTTTCCAGTGGATGTACTTTTTGGCGGAGACTTACTCGTGATGGACATCTGAGCTAATGGTATCTGCGTTTTTTGGAAGTCACACACCAACGTGTGATTTTCATGTTAATTGTAGTTATGAAATATAAGCTTACACTCACCTAACACAGCATCTGCCTCTCGCCTCCTAGCTTTTGGCTTTGTCCAGTGGAATGTCGATGTCCATTAAAGACCTCATCCTGTAATTTCCCCAGGGATAAGATGGCGTCAGCGCCTTGATTCAAATCCCTGAGGAGTTCCGTGAGTTTTTTTTTTTTTATTCCCCAACTCCATGAGTATGTGTGATTGCATTATTACCTATCTATTATTAAGGATTATCACCTAGGTATTTCCATGTATACTTTCAATCTTCCACAGTCCAGGAGATACCCTTTTTCTGCACAAGTGGCACTTCTACAGTTGTTTGTTTTCAGCCATTTAAGTGAAGCAGAAGTCAGAATTGTGTTGTTTCTCATTTCCGAGCCAATTTCAAACCCATATCCAGACCCCTGCGATTTCTCTCTCCATGTAAAGATATATGCCGCTAAATTGCAAGAGTAACCTCAGCAACACTGATGGGTCGAACTGAAGACAAACGGCGGCAGGCGGCTATTGTATGAGTGTCATGATTGACGTTACAATGTCTCCACACAGACACTGATGAACGCTGCGAAGGACATTTCTTCATATGTCACCTCCACCCTAGTCCAGTATTTTGTTATACTTGCCCCCCTTGTCATTTGCTATCGCTTCCATAGCATATATTTGTCAGGAGTGAATTACAGTGCCCTGCTCTTGCCCTGACAGCATCGACAGGCAGGGCGCATCACACGGGCGACGGTGCAAAGCCGCGTGGGTTTTTAGTTCTTACAGCAACTGTTTGCATCTGGGATTTCATTTGTTTACCACATCAATCCTGCCCTAGTATCCCGTCAGAGGACACACACACACACACACACACGCACTACGGCCATTCAGTCTAAGTGGCTCTCTCCGTAGCTATAATTAAGTGGAAGATTCAGAGCCCTATATTGTCTGGGGAATCAGACAATAAAAAAAAAGAGGGATGCATGACTGATATGAGGGGAGGTGGTGATGGATAAATAGGTGAACAGGGAGGATAAATAAATAAAATGACAAATGGATGCGGAGTAGATGGATGGGAGACGGTTAAGTGGTTTTAAGCCAATTAGAGAGGGAGAGCAGATAGATCCAGGGTGCTACCAGACACCAGATGGACTGAGGAAGGCTGACGTCACTGTGAAAACAAAAGAGAGAGGGAGGGAGGTAGGGGAGAGGGAGGAGACTGTTGCTAAGAATAGTCGTACAACCTCAGGCCAGCACAATCGGGCGGCCCAGCCTCGCTATTTTTTAACTTTACCTCCTTTCCAGCCGGCACTCGCCTGCCATTTTTCTCTCCTGTCTCTCTCAATCACCGTCTTCCGAGTCGTTTTCGAGTTTGTAAGGGAAACTTTGTCACATCGACGTTCTAATAAAACAAGTGCACTGTGACCTTTGATAAAAGCCCAGCCGCCGTCCCGTGCATGGGAGGTACGACCAGAAAAAACGTTGTGTGCAGAGTTCCGCCACGAATGTGGACTCGGGCTTCAAAAGGAAAACAGCTACAGAGGAGTAACTCCATCAATACCGCTTTACATGTGGGATCAAACTCGTGAAGCTGGAGGCCTTGCAAAGAGAAGACGATTGAGTGGCGGGCTTCTGATCCCTGCTTCCTTAGAGCTGCTTCACTGACGTGCGTTAATCCTCGAGAGGGTTCCACTGGGAACTCTGACGTACTCCTTCAGGAGATGGATTTCAAGGACGCACAGGACACAAGTGGGATTTGTTTACGAGGGTTCAGGTAACAAGTAGCTGCAGGAATTACACACACACACACGCATGCACACTCCACTTACCACAATCTCATCAGGAAATGGTGCTCCATCACTTCGGGTAGAAATGGCCGGTGAAGTAACTCGCTCACAGTCCCTCTGCAGAAAGGAAGAGGAAGGAAACATGAGGGAAGCTCAGACTGCAAAAAGCGGAGATTTGTTCAGAGCTTATCACATTTGACAAATGCAGTTCACTTTTTGTCTTTTATATCTCCTGCCTCCTGCTGTCACGGAAGAGGCTCCCCTCCTCGTAATCGCCGACCTGTAAATGGGTCCCAGGAGGATGCGGCGTGGCGGAACATGTGCAACGGAGCTTGTTGGTCCCGAAGTAAGAAGATTCCCCCCACCGCACGCCTAACGCCACATCTCTCCACCATTCCCCGTGTACAGGCACCAGGCTCCCGGAGCCACAAATAGTGGAAGTGCAAGAAGCATGGGCGGGAGGAGCGCAGGGGACACAGCGGAGAGAAAATGATTAGCGATGGAAATAAAAAAGGGGTTTGGAGCGAGGGACGGAAAGGGACGGAGGGAGGGAAAAAAAATGAGGAAGAAAGAGGAGGGGATGACTGAGAGGCTAACGGCTTAATTGAGTGTGTGCTGCGTCCAATTACCTCGCGAAGATTCAGGAATGTGTGAAATCACCTCGACTAACCAAAAAAAAAAAAAAAAGGAACACAACGAGGTGTACAAAAAATTCCCTGTCACCTGATGGTGCGCACATACCTGTGTTCATACAAATACATGTAAAAAGAGAGTGTGTTGCATTTAGCCCTGCAAAGTGACTTCCCCTTCCTGTTAACATCAGTGATTAGCATTCGCTGTTAGCATTAGCTCCCTGGGTTTTTTTTTTTTTTTTCTTGTTTCAATCTACGCCTGGTTATTAACACACCCAGTGTGTGTCTGAGGCTCCATGGCAACGGCAGCAGATATACACAGACTAGATTTGCTGTTTCAATTCATGTGAGGATGCATTGACAAGGTGACTACATGCCCTCCTGCAATTCCCGAAACGCTCCGACGAGAACCCCCCCGATTTCATTTCAACAGCGCATCACCTGGTAATTATATTTCGCCCAAATTGTGTCATGTGGCATCGGGAGACAGAGGAGCACAGTCCGTGACGAGAGATTTTTAATAAGCATTGTGCGACATGAGGTGCTGTATTGTCGCCGATCCTACACACGGGACGTGTGCCACCTTTGCCGATCAAGCAGAAGGGGGGGCACGGCAGATGCTTTCAAAGTATCCCTTTGATTTGCTGGACAGTGTGTGTTTGTGTGCGTGTGTGTGTGCGAGTGTCGCCATAGCTAGCTGCAGAGATAATTAGAACACAACTCTTTCGCCCGTCCCTGCAGGCCCCTGATCCAGCTGCTTTCATCTAATATAGGTCAGCTGTGACAAAGCCCTCAGCATGGACACTGATCAGCTCTGCTAAAATGCAAAAAAATATGAAGTCATTCTCACACGCACGCATACACGCGCATAGGGTGAGGCCTCTAAGGTGTATGTATATTGCACACAGAGATATATTCAGGGACACAAACGACAACCTGTATATTAATGATGGTGGTCGGTGGATGTTAACAAAAAAACTTAACTCGCAGCTTCAAAATCAATGCCAGATGGGAAACTTCGTTTTTGTGACCCTGTGTGCATCTAAAACAAATGGGTTTACAAATATATACAAACGCAAATCAAGACAACTTGTGAGTTGTGAGGACAAAACATCCAAACATACGCATATGCCAAGGATTTGCATCAGTGCGACGTTCATACAATGAAGCGTCTCAAAGATGTCGGTTGCTGTAGTTACACTATCATACAACATTCATATCATATCGTATATTTCTAGTTATTCTGCCTTATTTTGGCTCTTTAGAGTAAAATCCTTTCTCTTCCCCAAAAACTAGATTTGGCAAGCATTTAGTCACTGTCAGTCAGTGTAGAATTTTTTGTTTTCTTCTTTGGCTTCTTTGCCTTTCCATGAGTTCTGCAGTTCCTCCTTTCACCTCTTTTTCATTTTTTTTGAACGCTGTTGGTTGGCAACAGCCGTGAGACTCAAAGGTTCTCTGCTCAACCTGTAAAGCCGCAGCGTGGGCTACAGCTTAGTTCACACTAAAGCCCAAAAATCCTCCTCAACCTGAATCTATACAATTTAATAAACGCACACACTGGTGCAGTCTTGCTTTTTCATTTTTTTTGCAATCATTCTCCGTGGTAACTTTTAGAATCATATGTCACCCACCCACCACCCGTTCACACCAGATACATGGGGTCAACTCACTGAGGATCCAAGACGTGATGTGCAGAACTGTTGGGATGGAGTGGTACAGGGGTAGATAAGGGGAGGAGCAATTCTTCTCTCAGATTTTTCCTCCTACACTCTATTTCAAAGGCCACATTTATCAAGTGCCAACACCGATAAAGACGGCGACCGAGGTGTCCCGTCCCTACCTTCTCCGTCGCGTTTTATCCCACCAGATTGCACTAATGAGCAACTCCACAGAAAAGCAGCGGAACGTTCTGTCCGCCGGTACTACACCGGGCTCACTAATGGGGCAATAATTGGAGCAAATTACAAAGGGAACCAAGAAGTGGCCGAGCCTTTGGGGTGGCTTGATTGAGAGGCCTACTCTATGTCGCATTGCGGGGAGATCCATGGACTCTCTTGACTCTAATCACCTCTCCCCTTCCTCGTTCGGCTTCTTTGTTTTCGTCCTCCCCTCTCGGGCCCGGGCAGAGTGCGGAGCTAGGGAGTGAGGTCATGCATGAGCATTAAACAACTGCGGCTATTTATGCAAAAATAATCAATATGTGATAGTTCCCCTCTCCGCTGACTCCTCTCTCTATCTCTCTCTCGCCTCCTCGCTCCATCTCCAATAAGAGACTGCAGTAGCGGCATTAATTAGGGCCAGACATGCGCCAAGGATTCCCCACAGGGCTGAGCTGCGAGGCCAGTTCACACCAGGCCAGGAAGGGGACAGGTTTTGTCCAGTGCAGTTTGGAAACCGTGAGAAACCGTGAACGTGGCATCCCAGGCCTTTCGTGTCACGACGGCGGACGGCTTTCTAAGCGCTGACCTTCCTGTATGTGTTGTGGTTTGGATGATTCCAGATCAACTGCAGGAAAGATTTTTTGATTGAATTTCTCTGGTTCTCTATGTATTATTATAAATATTTCTCTGCTTTTAGACCTGAGGAAATGACATCATACATTAATAGGACACCAACACATAAATGCTAAGATTTAGGGTTCGCCTTCAAGTATACCGTCACGTCAAAATACCCTGCTCGTGGATATAGGGAAGCAATAATTCTGTATAAGTATACAAAGTCAGCAGCTTAAGTGCCACCAAATGCTCTATATTTATTTCTTTTTTAAAGCCACGTGCATACTTCCACACTGTTAAACCCAAAGACTGTGAAGGATTAGCTCCGTTTCACAGACCACTGTCCTACATCCAGGACGCAGCGCATATATATATATATTCTTCATCATTTCTCAGGGATTCCACAGGATTAGGGATTCAGACAAACCCCAAGAAACTTCCTCAACACCGGTAACTTCCAATTATATCCTATTAACAGAACGCTGAGAGCTTTCCATCGCCTCCCCAGATGGAAAACTCACAGCTCCACGTATTCCCCGCTCTGGGTTTCTTTATCCCAGTGTACCATGACGTGATGCGATAACCTCTGAATAGCGACGGTGCATTTGTTTGAGTGAGTCACAAAGTCCCCCGCTTATCACACATGCACGCTGTAAGGCTCATGCTAATACCAATCTCGGGGAGATCGCGTAAACTGGGAAGGCCTCGACGCGCCCCGCCTGCTGAAGGGAGCGCGATTAAGCTGCGAGTAAGATGACAGAGCTTTAGCGACTGTGTGGGTCTGGGTATTTTCTCAGAGAAAGAAGAAAGCAAAAAGAGATGACTAGAGCAGAGAGCATGCTGAGCAGCAATGTCGGCTTTTCCCCTTGTGGGCTATTGAAGCAGTACAGCCATTGGATGACAAAAGGCAATAAAGGAAAAATGCTACGGAGGAAAAAGTATAAGAATAAATGTAGAACAGTAACCTCTGGCTAGAGGTAGCTATTGTGAACATAATTGCATTGCTGTTCCCGATAAAAGCCAGTGATGGCTTAATTTCGATGGAATTGCAGCCATTAACATATTTTGTTGAGCTCTTGTTCAAAACTCAAGTTTGTGCATTGCTGAAGGTTTGCTGTTGCACGCTGTTCTACCTGGGATTACTCTTTATGCTTTTAAACGCTTTACGTGGAGACGCAGCAGGGCTTCACGCTTCCCGTCTCAACAATAACCAAACCTGCCGGATCCTGTCCACACACAGTAAACAGCTGGACGCACATGTCTTATTAAAAAACATGCATCCCTATCTCATGTCGTGCAAAAAAAAAAAGAGTTTTTAGACTCTGCTCCCGACTGTATTCAAATGAAACCATGGTACCGGCTCCAGGCTGGCCTGCAGACACCCTGCACATTAGAGTGGGGTGCTTGTGATATGGTGATATCTCAAGCTGGCACAGAGCTGCATGCTGAAGTCAGAGGAGGAGGTAAATGGAGAGAGGGTCACAGGGGTTGGTTGAAAGGAAGGTTAAAAAAAAAAAAAAAAAGAAACAGTGGGAACTGTAAAGATTTCAGCTGGACCAAAGTCTTCTTTCGGCATCGCTGGGTCTCATACATGTGAACCATGTGTTATTGTAACATCTGTGCATGTGTGTGCAGGCTTGCATGGACTGCAGACGTGTATGCATGTGTCCGTACGAATGCCTTTGTGTGTGTGTGTGTGTGTGTGTGTATGTGGATGCACACACGCCCAGCTGCTCTTTGTTCCATAGTCGTAATCTAACCTGACAGCATTTCTCATAGCATTTCCACCGCGCTCCTTTTTCATTTACTGCACTTTCCCTCTTTCCTGTAAATTGCCCTGATCTCTCAGGACACGAGGAACAACAGAGTAAAAACACGGCCAGACCATTTCCGAAAAAAAAAATGTACCCCAAAACAAATTCTCCGGGTTCAACGCGGGCCCCATATGGCCTCCCGTTACTTGTCACGAGTGGGGCAATTTGGTCGATTCATTCATTCCACTGCTGCTGGTAGAATGCAGCAACAGCAACAACGGTGCCCCGGAGCATCCCAAACAATCAGTGTCTTTCTCATTATCCTCCCGTCAGACCTGCGAAGCATTCTGTGCGTGTATCCTGTATGCATGAACATGCGTGTGTTTGGTAAATGTCCTTTCACCCAAAACCCAATTCCAAGCTCTCTAATGCAGTACGGATCATTGGACAAAGGTAGTGACGGCGCGCTGATTGCAGAAATGAACGTTGCGTGCCGTTTTGCACCATTTCGTGCGTGCGTTTGTGTTGATGCACGTGTTATGCCATTGTTTGTTCAGATGCTGGCAGAGGTCATTTTTGGAGAGACAATCTCAAGGCAATGAATAGGAGGTCCATTAGGCAGACTACGGGTAATGCGACACTAGGGGCTTACAGCATCATCCCAAACCACGTCATCAGTTGCCTGACACAGGGTCGCCAGCACGGGTCACCGAGCGTATCTCAATTCTTCCACCAATGAATAATTACTTCACCTACGTCTGTGGAGGCACGGGGGCGGAGGTCAGGGAAGAATCCATTCCACTTTGGTGGCCATCGTTAGCTGAGAAGATCTTTCGTGAACATAGCACAATAGTGCCATGGATGGAGTTTGGTAAAAAAAATTAAAATAAATGAGTACACATTTTCAAGGGTGTTGGGATATACTTTTTGGGCCTATCACAAGCTCAGATTTCCACAGGGGGGAGGGAGATGAATAAATCAAACGCAAGTGGTCAGGGGACACGTCGGGGTCACGGATGATGTCACAGCGGAGCAAGTCTCTCCAAGTGAAGTCATCAAAGCCTCGTTATTCCTTTCAATCTGGGCCGGCTCGGTCAAATTAGCTTCACATGCATGTGTTTCAGTCTAATTTGTGCGACTGCCGAGCGTGAGTGCTCACGAAATGGCTTTTGTGCGTGCGTGTGTATTTGTGTGCTGAGGAGCTAATTGAGTATTTTATAATTCAGACGCTCAAAGGGACACACAGCATTTGTGGTCAGATGTTGTTCATGGAAGAGGATACATCATCAAAAAGTGCACCATCAAACAGGCCCATTACAATGAAGACTAATGGGGGGGGGGAGGGGGCAAGCATCAAAACAAAGGAAGGAGATATATCTTTTTCTTCTCTTACCTGCTGAGCTCTCCGAGCTATTTGCATTTGACAACTCTGTCTCAAGTGGCAGAAAAACGAACAATAAGCGAACGAGGACGGAGGATTTATCCTAAAGCAGTCATCAACACGTGCACAGCAGCCGAACCGCTGCACGTAGCGCATCGGTCACGGACGGGTGGCCTCTGCCGCAATTTGCATATTCCTGCATAATGCCAAATAGGCTTGTAATCAGAGTATAACGATCATCAGAATTGATTGCGTATATTTTCTTATTCGGGGAGTTGTCGGGTGTGCGAGCACGTGCGTTTGTGTTTATTTTCTTGTTTCGTGAAAAAAAACAAAAGTCATCCGGTGACCTTTAAGGGAGGAAGGGAGGTGAAAAGCCATTCAGTGATTCTCGCTCCCTCTCTCTCTCTCTCTCTCTCTCTCTCTCTGTCTTTCTCTCACAGACACACCAGAGAAAGACACAGTGGGTGTCGTTTTCATTTAATGCGATGCTCTTTGCAGATTAAAGATTCACCGTATCAGGGAACATGTGGAGCACTCCATCTAATGGAGCTTTGCCAAAGGCCAGCTCTGTCACTGCTGCTTTGCGCACGTATTTGCCACCTACATATATATTACCCACCTAACCTGCATGGACATTCCCCCTGGAACACATAGTGTCATGGGAACACACAAAACATCCGGTGTATTTGTCTCATGCATCTGATGGAGGATGAAATGATTGACGTAGGCGTGAAAGGTAAATGCAAAACAAACCCCCCCACACACTAACCTTATTTCTGCATTGTACAGGTTTTGTGATGTGAAACACTACTGCGACAAAAGCGCCCCAAATCTCGACATCCATTTTCTGACACAGTGTATTTCAGCTTAGGCCAATTAGCCGGAAGAAAAAAATCTGCAAGGAGTGGGAATCGCAAACTGCAAACGTCATTGAGACCCACACGCGCTCGCAGCAGAGAGCAAAAGAAACGAGACAAGTAGGCGCTAATTAGTGGATGGGAGCAAAGTGGCGCTAGGAGTTTTGACAATAAGGAATGTCGTCATTCGGAATCTGCCTTCCTGTCCCTCCTCTTCCATCCGATCCCCCTCATTAATTGTCACTTGTGAGTGTCTTGATGTGTGTCGCGAATGTGTGTTCGGGTGTGTGTGTGGGTAGCCACCATCAGACCGGCCGTCTCAGGCCGGCCGTCTCAGACTGCGGTTGCCCCCGACGATGAGCGGCCGCATCATTAGTGGGAGGTGATTATCTTCCTCTGCGTGACGGCGGCTACGACACTGGTCACCGACACACAAATACACACGCGAAAGCTCTCTCTTAATGACTTGGCGTTTATTTCTCTCCATCCGTGTTCAGTTGGTCTGATGTTCGCAGACTTACCTGACTTGCCTCCTTCTCTGTCCCTCACACAAAACCCGCGCTCAGAAAAACGCACAACAGGGCTTATTAAGTCACATGGCACGGCGATGGGTGGAAGAATGTGGAAAATGCCACCTGCGATGATGAAGAAAGAAAACGCCAGTGTGTGTGTGTGAGCTTAAGTGACCGTACGTGTGTGTTCATTTCCCATGTATGTCTCCTGGAACACACCAAGGGACACCAAGACCAATGCACGAGGTCGTTGTTACCCACCTTTATCCGGCAACTTATGAAATTGATGTTAAGTTATGCAGCGGCTGACCGGTAGATTAGATTTTCAGTTTGACACTGATGGATGACACAGCTGGCTCCTGCCTTGTTACTTAGTAACGCGCACATTATTTATTGTTGCTTATGGATTTGCGCGGTGTTTCCACCCATTCTGTGCCCTCCATCGCGTTGATTGCATAATGCTTCGGGGAATTAAACATTATCTAAAAGATGAGGTGAGTTGTTAATGTCATCCGTGTCAGAAACATTAAAAAATAATAAAAATAAAAATAAAAAAGACATCGCTTTTTTTGGCTTTTCATTTCTTTTCTGCCACAGAGAAGACGTGAGCTCAACTTTAGGATTGAACGTTTCCTCTCCCCCTGATCGAAGCCCGGCTTGCGTCAAGTAGAGAGCTCGCATCTCAAAGCTGTGATTAATAATGTATGAAGAGTGAGGTGATACCAGAGAGGTGAAGCTTTGAAGAAAGAAACAAGAAGGACGTGTAGGTGAGAAGTGTTGTGTTCCGCTGGTTTATGCAGACGATTGAATTGGGTTAACGCCCCGACCCCGGGCGGCAACTGCTCATCTTGCCTTTCGGACCACGAGCAGGTTGTGGAAACATGAGCCGGTGCAGACAATTGGAACAACCGTTTTGGCCCTGGCATCCTCTTCCTGCCATGCCGTTTGTCATTGTTTGCCCGGGTTCATTTTAAGATCTGCTCATTAAGCCGAGTTAGAACATCCACGCGCTGTCAGCCAATCCTCGGGATGTGTCACTCACTATACGGGGCCATTTCTTCTTCCATTACGCACTGAAAGGCCCTTACATTTCCGAAACGATGAAATGTGGCATTCTGCTAATCAATTTTTCATACTAGGCGGTCTATGAATATACTGAGGACCTAGTTTTTCATGCTGGCCCGACACGTCATCGCATTTGTGTGTGTGTGTGTGTGTGGCTGCATGTGTGTGTGTGTGTCCATGTTCAGGGGAGTGTTTTTGCGAGCGTAGGATCATACCTTCCCAAAAACTAAAGCAATATGTATATTTGGCCAGAGAGAGCTGTCAGACCTGATCTGTCATCGTGCCCGCTGCACGAATCTGTGCGTAATGCTGCTTTAAATTCATGCATCTCTCACTCGCTGGCAAAACATCTGCAGAGCTGTTCGGGGCAAAAAAAAAAAAAAGAAATTACAGCGTATTCTCTAAACCGTATACTGTAGAACCCTATCACACGCGATGCGTCCTTGCATCACACGACTGTGGTTTTGCTGCCCATCTCCGACGCACCCCCCCCCCCCCCCCCCCCCCCCCCCCCCCCACTCCAGTCCAGATTCGGAGCACTCAGTTTGATCCATATTGCATGAGATTATTGCTGAGAACTAGTCGCGCAGACATACGGACCAGCGTGCGCGCAGCTTCTCGGAAAAAAAACAAAACAAACAGGTATACAGCAACACGCACGGCTAGAATGCAGATACACAATACGTGCGCACAGGCAACGGCGGCGCTCGTTAAAAAGTATGAATTCACGGGTGCAGGCCTCGGAGCCTGCAGCACAGATAGCTCTTCTTCTTCTTCTTCTTCTTCTTCTTGTAGTTTTTATTAATTCATCAAGTGAGTGTCACGCACGGCGAGCTCCGCAAACCCTAATTTGCTATGCACGGCGCTAACAGCTGGAGTGCAGCTCCAATAGGTTAGACTTACAATTCTCCTGCCGTCCTTAACATGACAACAAAGCCAGGAGCCAGGGCTATCTTTGATCTGAAGAGTTTTGAGAAATTGCCTAAACTCGGTGTGCTCGCTGCTGGAGAAAGGAGGAGGCTAAATGCATGCGGCATCTTACACCATTTCAAGAGCCTATATAGACCATATACACCTTTCTGTCCTGCACACTGTGGATCCACCTTTAACTTTCTGTGCACTTTTCTTTTTATTGCTGATGTTCTCACCTCTCCTGCCCCGAGGTTGTGGGCAGAGTGCCAGCCAGAGAGAGTCCCGGTAGTGATTGTGTAAACTCGACCCCTAACCCACCCTCGACACCCAAACCATCAAATATGTATACACGGTAGCCAGAGCAGCCATATGTTTTTTTTTTTCTTTTTTCATTCTAGTGCCTTTCTACTGATGCATTCAGAATAGCGAGTATAGAAATTGCATGCACCCTCGCACCTCTCTTAAATCTACAAGACCTAAAGCCGATGCCTGTGTTCTACCCCGTCACTGCAGACTCACCATATTACGAGTCCTCCCGATGCCTTTTTTTTAGCATTTTTTAAGTTTCAGGCTAAGACAAGGCTGCACCTTATGAAGTGAGTTCACAGGAAATTCCAGCACAAACAGATACAATGTTATAGCCCCAGGAGTCAGTGTTTGGGTATGCCCTCGCATCGCTGCATTCAGGATCAAATTAAATAGGCATGTCATTTTAAGGAAATCTGGCAGCACACTTTATTTTGCAACACTTGAAATATGTTATACATGTTTTGCAAGTGTATTATTTTTGCTGAAAAGTGCCGTGCATCAGTGCTTGCATCTCGTCACTCTTGAATTAGGCATGTTAAGGGTTAGACCCTGTCCGCTAATGTATCGCAGAGGCTTCAAGTGATGAATAAATCAGAACCTCTTCACCTGCCCGCACTGTGGATTTTTTTTAAGGTTGAAATCTCGTACACTGACCCCGCATAATGAACACATTGCTCAGTAGCCCAGCAGCATTCCTAAATACCTGAATGAGGCCTGAAGCATGCAGTCAGATCAACTATTTATCCCATATACTTTTGCAAATGAAATGGTAAGTTGGGCAACCTCTCCAAACCTGTATGGAAGGATTTATTTCCACAGTGTGTTTTATCAGATTGAATTTAAGCCACAAATGCAAGCATATCTGGCCAAATTGCCTGTAGAAGTAAAGGAGTCGGACTTGGGTGGAGTGGAATAGCAAAAACGAGTAATATGGACAAGGAATGAAATAAATATATCCCCCTGCAAGACGAATAAGTGACATTTTCAGGCCATGTGCAGCAGCTCGGACTCAGCGCACACGTCCCATTGAAATGATTGAGTAGGGACTGTCAACGCGATGTGGTGCCAAACACGGAACAAGGAATCCGATGGTCTGGGAGTCCGAGACTGATGATGGAAACAATATCAATACTAGGATCAATATTGGTTATTAATACATGCAGAATTAATGATGTCTATAAATGGACTTATTTCTGATCCCAAGCCCTGACCCTGATGACAATATTGTTGTCGACGCTGTAGGCTGATTTAGCCATGCATGCATGGGTGGCCACAGTGACACATACACACACACACACACACGGAGACACTTAAGTCCAATGACATACTCACAGTCTCTAATTAGCATGGCACTTTGTTGTAAAGGGCAAAGCTGTCCGCTGGTTTTTGGATACGCGACTCCTCCGATAACCTTCAAGTCGTCAGCAGAAGTGGTGAGGAGGTTAGATCACACGCTGACGACTTCCCAAAGCGTTGTGCGTGCGAGTTTGTGTGAGTCCGCATGTGTGTGTTGTTGATCGCTACGTAAACGAGTGGCTGTTCACACTTTTAGGTCCTATTTTGTGAGAGTCAAAGGTGTAACGGAAAATACGGCGCAAAATGTAAATTGATTCCACTCAGATTTACTCTTCACTTATGGGTTTCAGTCCGTTATTCTCTCTCTCTCTCTGAGGTAATTTTTTTTTTTTTAGAAGCACAGAAACCTGACTGAAGTCTCCGATTCCTCCCACCAGGGCCGGTCTCTGCGAAAGAGACAAAAACTGCGAAATGAAGCAATCGATGGCAATTGTGTTCGGAATGACCGCTGCGGTGTAAAGAAAGAATGGCAGGCCGTGTAATAGAGACGGAGCGAAGCAGTTAGAGGGCACATGTGCGAGAGGAGGCGTGTGCTGCCCAGTCAGAGGAAATTAACTGTGTGCCAGTGTGACGCTGAGGGTCTTTCAGGGAGAAGAAAAAAAAACATCTAATTGATAGGCTTCTGAGTGGAGACTACGGACTCATGCGGTCCGATATTATCATATCTGAAAGTGTCATTAAAGGTGAGATGAGCAGCCAAAAAAAATGACTTTGTATTACACAGCGGACAGTCCTTCACACTCGCTCACACACACACACACACACACACACAAATCCATCTGGGTGTCAGTGGAGCGTATACAGTAGGTGAGCCGAATGCTGTGATGGGCTGGAAGCTCGATGAACCGCGCGCCCTCCGTCCCGCGTCAGAACAGATGGCAGCGCCGGCGAGGCCGCGTGCTCATCCATCATTCACCTCTCATTTAGCCGGGCGGTGCACTCGCGTCCGCCGTGTACTTTTAGGCGAAGTGACACCGAGGAGATTGGCCCGTCGAGCGCCCCCCACCCCCCCTCCCCCCCCCCCCCCCCCCCCCCCACACACAGAAGCTCAGCTGCAGGGTTTTCGGGGTCAGCTGTGTTTTTTTTTTCCCCGCTTTTTTTATTATTTTTTTCTCTCGCTCCCCACTCAGAACCACGCACGTGTCTCAAAGTCGCAGAGCATCCGCTTGACGGGGGGGAGGGGGGGGGGGGGGGACGAGGGGGGGGGGGGGGTGACGACGACATCCGATGCCTAAGTGTTTAAGAAAGTGCATTAGTAAAACATATCGTGAGGACGATTGATGCAGCGTGTCAACTGTGGCGGTGGCTCTGAGCAGCGAGGATGCTGAAGGCGCTGCGGTGTCGGTGACGCCCGTCTAAGCTCCTTCAGTTTCCTCTCTGCTCTCTCTCCCTCACCCTCTGAAGCCCTGGCAGAGAGGAAGTGCAGATGTGTAGTCAGTGTTGGAACCCATCCTCACCCTCCTTCCTCGCAGTGATTTTTTTTTTCTCCGTGTATGGAGTGCCTCTGGCAAAAAGAAACTCTGAAACCATCTGCTCTGCTCAGGCTGCCTCGTGCGTATAGTTTCTCCAGCTCTCTCTTTTAGTCTTTTTTTTTTTTCTCCCTCCCCCTTTCCTCTCCTTCCCCTTCATAAAGCTGTGCAGTTCACCCCTCTCGCTCTGCCGAACGCTGATTACGCTTTGTTTGACGCATCCAGGGTAGCTTACTCCTGAAATCAAAGCACAATTGTGGATTTTTTTGGTCCGACTAATGGGGAATTCGGCACATTTCACACGTGTGCGTTTTTTGCTCCGTAAACGATGAACTGCTCGCAGTGGGTCACGACAAAAGACAACCCAAGATGTTTCTCGCGTCACGGATCTTGTGTCAACCTCAAGAGAACATCTGGATACATGTTAAATACGTGCTGGCAGGCATCTGCAACAGGGCTTCGTCTTTTTACACCTGTCACCCTTATCAAAACTTTTTTTTTAAGTGTCTTAAGTGTCTAATTGTAGCCTAGAGTTTTTTTTTTTTTTTTTTTTTTTTTCTTTTTTAAGCCTGCTACT
>JAFBJU010000468.1:389868-404117 GCA_016785305.1 Colistium nudipinnis
CTGAAGTTCCAATTTTCCACTGCAGGTGTGTGATGTGTTGAGCTGAAAGATGACGGGCGGACAAAACTCGCTCAGGTTTATGACCCTTTTATAACCTCCACAAAATGCCACTGGCAAGCTAATGAAATACTCCACGGCAATATCTCTGGAGCTTATCAGAAAGCAGATAAACATACTGTTAATCCTTTCCCAACAATTGTGTTGCTCCTTGGTCTTATATAAAGGCTCACGGTGTAATATTGTACGTCGTCTGCCTTCACAGGAACACAACACAAATGAGATGTGCTCACACATTCAAACCTGTCGCCTTCTAATTGTAGCCTAGAGTTTTTTTTTTCTTTTTTTTTCTTCTTTTTTAAGCCTGCTACTTTTCATGGTAAAAACAATACCAAATGCTGTAAAAAAAAAAAAAAAGAAAAAAGAAAAGCCCAACCCAATCTGTCTCTCGAGCTACACTGTGCTGGGTCCTGGAAATTTCAGGTCCTGGGATGAACCGTGAAATGTCCTTGAATTTGATGACTAAGAAGGTGCGGGAACTGCCGACGCCATGATAAAACCCAATTGAGGGCGATGTCAAACAGATTGAAGAGCGGATGAGACGAGAGATAAGAGCACAATCCTCCCGACTACAGAGGCGGCCTTAAAAGCCTGCAAACACTCAACTGTGTGCTTTCTTTCACTTTGGTGACGTATTTCTTTTATCTGTCACTCAGCGCAGCGACTTTGCGTCTCCTGTAATGAAAAGGCCGCAGGGTGCACCCTTTGATTCACTGCGACTGGGGAACTGCTCTCTAGTAAACTCGGCTCTGTTGCTTCTCTCTAAACGTGATCAAGTCAAACGACCCCCGCGTCCGTCCCATTCAACCGGTCTATTCATTAGATAATTAAAATAAATGGCCACTTAGCCAAATCAATTGCAGGGAGTCGGCGAACCGCACCACAGCGCGGTTCTCTCCCCGAGGATCAGGGCCTGGTGGAGCAGTGAGTCTGGCGGACCCCGGAGTGACTGATCCTCCCTGAGTGGACAGTAGTAGATGTTTTTTTTTCTTTTGTGTGTGGCCGCACACATATGGAGATTGGGAGAGAGAGAGCTGGACTATGAAGAGTTTTGGGTAGTCTGTCAACAAACGGGCGAGGATTTTGACACGACCAATGAATTGTTCTGTTTAAATGATGATTTCATTACGCCGCTGCAATGCAATTGTGTGACCGGGGAGTACAAATCTGGGAGTGTGTGCGTTCCAATTTGAAGTGAATTGATGCATGGAATAAATTGATGCAACAATACAAAACATTCCATTCAGTGCACACGCAAACACACACTTTCAGACACTAAACCCAAAGTGTGTCGGTGGATTTTTCCTGTATCCGCTGGAGTATAATGAACTTATTGAAAGCCATGGACAATGAACACTCATGCGGAAGAGTCTATTTTCTTCCCGTACATACAAGAATGGGGAAATCGCAACCCCTAATCTATAGCAAATTGATACTGTGGGTATGAAATCACGTCTGGGCTTTATTTGTGAGGATCAAAATGAAAATGCTCGTGTCCGGAAACGAGTTGGGTGTTCCACCTCACGACATCGATTGAAATACACGAGATAGCCGCGGCCGTGACATCAGTCCGTCTGACGCCCTCTCCGTCCGCTTGCATTAACACAGCAGGTGGGAAGAGGCCCTGGGTCCCTGCAGCCCTGTCTCTCTCCGTGCCCTTTTTCGTTCCTTTCTTCCCTTTCAACGCCTCTCTAAGTGACATTAACGTATAGAGCCAGGCGAGGCGGGGAAATCGAGGTCCGGCCAGTGTAGAACGGACGGATGACGACTCGTACAAGACTTCCTCTGTGCCACCCAGGTTCAGTGGTGGATCTTTTTGTTCATCCAGCGGGATCGGCCGTTATTATCCCGGAGAACTGGCTCAGCTCGCGGATCACAGCTCCGTTTTTGGTCGCTGTCTTGCCGCTTCTTTTAATGGTTGCCTTCTAATACAAGTAGCAATATATGTGTGCATGTGTGTCTGGTAATTGGTTGGTTATAATCAAACATTAAAGAAATGAAAAGGGCAGCACAGATAGCGGTATACAATAATGTAAGGTTTCTTGGACGTTCACGTACTGATGGCCAACACAACAAAGGTAGCGCACAGCATTGGAAATGCATCATGGGTAACGTTTGAAAGGCCCTGTGAATCCACTGCTTTTTGATGCTGCTCTGCACATCTCTGTCCAGATAAGAGCGCTGGGTGTTTTCCCAACTGAGCAAACAGGCCAAAACAGCGCTCACTCGTACATATGCATGATCGTTAAACAAACAGTTGTGCCCAGATGCACGGGGGAAACGCACACAAACACGTGTAACGCCAAACAAAAGGCCTAAACACATCCGTGCGCGCTTAATCGCCTCGTGCAGACACTATGGCCGAACAAGGCAAAGAGAGCTCTCCAAACTGTAGCGGGGGAGTCTTATCAGGCAGAGATCGGTAATAAAACTTTGCCTTAGTCAATGGAGTCTGTGAGAGGGCGCCTGTGTGTGTGTGTGTGTGTGTGTGATTGTGTACTACTTGCTGCCCTCAGCAGTATGGGAAGTCTGATTTGTAGCGGCAATATCGACAGGAGCAGGCCTCGGTATGAGGTCTTTTCTTCAGGGAGCCCTCCCAGCCTATTGTGCCCGGGCAGACACGCAAACCACACACAAACAAACACAAACTTGGTTTGCAGTACCACACTGAGGACATGTCCACTGATTGCATTCACTCCCTATCGCCGAGCCATTATACCTCTCTCCACTGCGGACTGGCCAAAAGCATGTTGTGACCTCTTTGGCATGGAGCGCCGTGACATATCGGATTCAATTTTTGAGAGTGTGTTCACTCTCTGGCGCGTATCCTAATTCCAAATCTAATTCTCTTCATACGCCATTAGACATCTTTCTTTTTGAGCCTTGCCACGTCGACAAGAGACACAAAGGAGACTGACAAGCCGACAGAAGCACGTCTCTGGTGGTAACACTTCATAAATCAGGGCCATGCACTCTCTCCTCTGCAATTGTCCACACTTGTCTCACACCCCCTTCCTCTACCTGACACATTGGCCAATTAAACTTCTAAACTCTGACACTCCGACTGGCTGCCTTTTAGAGTACCTGGGGTATTCTTGGTGTGTGTGCGTGTCTGCCTGCGTGTGTGTGCGCGTGCTAAAGCTATACCATCCTGGCATTTCTGTCAGGCAATGGACGGATTCTTGTTCCACTCTGAAACTGCGAAACTTTCAAAGGGTATGTCACAGCAAAAGCAAAACACACTTCCCTCCCCCTCCTACCATTCCCTAAACGAGACGTTTCGTGTGCTCTGTCTTTGTCATCAATCCTCTCAGTGTTCCCTTTAACATATTGAGCTGTTTTTGTCCTCCCCCCAAGTCTCATCCATGAAGTGCCGCCAACTTAGAGACAGACCACAAAACAATTCTTCTGAAGCCAAACGGCTCCTCCTCAACCACAATTAGGAAGAGGAAAAGTCACCTTCAGCTAAGTCGAAAAAAACAAGTCAAAGTTTCCAAAATTCACACGGGAGTGAAGATTTCTGGGACGTTCGGATAACAAATCCTCTGTGTTTTGTCCTCATCATACAGAGAGAAACTTTAATTGTTTTTTTAAGGAACAATTTCATGTCGTGGGGAGCATATTCAATTCTTCTGAACGTGCACCACGGCCCTTTCCCACAGGGGCCATTCGCTCAATCGCGATTTCAACGGTTGGCTATGCTCTACAAAGTGACAGCGTATTTCAGACATAATCGCACGGTTTCCAGGTGGCCAGCTAAGGCTGATTGACAACACTATTTTCTTTCTGGATGAAAAAGAAAAAAAAAAAAAGCTTTAAAGAGATGAAAAGGCCCAAGGATCCCTGGGTATTTCAAATGCCAAAGACACCCTCAAAGATTCGGTTCACACGTGACAAACCCAGTACAGTGCCGAGCCGCAGAGATCACAATGAAGGTGGCAAATCATTGTCACACCGGCCAAAAACCTTTTTTTTTTTTGTTTTGTTTTTTTTTTATCAGAAACACGGCGCACACTCGCAGCAGGTGTGTCTGCGGCTTTGCTGATGTGAACGGGTGAGCGTGAGTGACCGGTTGAGAGCGTACATCCACGCAGGATTATAGAAAAACCCTGGATTATATCCTCTCGCCTCCGAAGGAGCGCCTACAAATCCCCAAATGAACAGTCAAGGAGTGAGCGGCAGCTTCAAAACTCTTGTGACTCATTCCGAGTGTTTCCTAATAACACGGTTACAACCCAAGTGACCTCCAGTTGTCAGGACATAAGGAGCCCGGCTACATAAATCCGCCGTTTGGGCTGTGTCTGTGTGTGGTTGTGTGTGTGTTTGTGTATCCTGACACCCAGCAGTGGACGGTCAGAGAAAAAAAACATTCTTTGAGAACACAAGCGAGCTACAAAACATCCACATTTTGCCTCTCCCTCTTTCTCCTTCTTCTCCTCTCGGCATCTGTCACTAACCGAGAAAGCCATGGGCAGAGACGAAAGACGAGGCCAACTGATGAAAAGAAGGATGAAGACCGCGGAGGGATGTGAGGACGGAGGCGAGCGGACAAAAGAGGGAAAGATCCTTCCAGGGAACTACAAAAGGATGGAGGGATGAATGGATGGATGGAGGTAAACAATAAAACCACACGCCGCCCAAAAAGAAAGGCAACTCAATGAACACAGGCGTGCAAAGGGAGGGAGAAATCTTGCAAGATGTGAGGCGCGCGTCTGTGTGCGTCTGTGTGCGTCAGTGTGCGTGCGTGGTTGTGTGTGTGTGTGTGTTTGTGTGTGTGTGTGGATCTGGCAAGCCGGGCTTTTGGCCTTCACTGGGGAGCTGATAAATCCACAGCCGTTTGACTCCTGCCAGACGCTGCCCGGCACACAAACAGACACACACTCTGTGCGCGCTACATCTCCATCTGCTTAACTTGTGCCAGTTGCCCCCTTTCAATTACCCAGCGTGCCTTTCTGCTGGATAGAAGCGGGCCTATTCAATGTGTGACAGAGAGACATACACAAACATGAAATTACTGATGGAAAAAAAAACATGATTCATGAAAAAGAACATGTGCTAGATTAATAGTCTAGATGAGTTCGTAGTTTAGGGGGAATTGTAGTGTATGTAATAAGCATGTAACATATGAAAGAAAAACACAACAATGGCCAATCATTCTTATCTAGGATAAAAGAACACACACCTCAATATTACGCATCATCAATCACACGCAGCGTGACAATGTTCAAGATAGGAAATGGAGAAGTGAAATGGAAATGCAGGAGTGACTTTTATTTTTTTCTCTCTCGCTGCGGTGAAAGACAAGCCGGGCGTGCCGAAATGTGTGGACGCGCTCGTGCGGCGATAAAAAGGCCAATCTCGAGCATCATTAATTATAGCTGGGAACATGCTAAACTGGATGAGTTTCAAGGACAAGTGTTCGTGGATAAAGGTAACACTCTGGCACAGTCTGCGGACCCACACTCTCCAGGAGAGAGAGAACGGTTTTCGGGCAAAGGTGGTGCCGATGGCCGAGCCTCGTTCGGAAGGCGGGTTTTTGCGAAGCAGTATTGTTGCGGCGGTGCTCGCACCGGAAGTCAAAATTGCTCCGCTGTGTTTGTCTACGGAAATGTTCTAAACATCGGAAAAGGCCCTCGTGAGTAAAAAAGCTCCCCCCGCCCCGCCCGTAAATCCTCTCTGACGGGTCTCGCCTCTGTTCGCCGGAGATAAAACACTGCGTTTGTTAAAGATTTTCTAATTGCAGCTTCGCAGCTCTCCTCTCTCACCGACGCTCAGCGCTCCATGCGGAGAATCATTTGGCTCTCAAGAAAGGTGTACTGTATGCAGCGCTGTAGCTGGATTGCACCGATTTGTCACCCGAGGCCTGGTGTATAATCTCTCTCTACTGCTCTGTCAGCCGGTGACGTGTACTACGGCGCGTACGCGGCCTCGTTTAACGTGGGCTAATAGGAGGAATAACGAAAAAGCTGCCGTAGCTGCGAGATCAGATCCCCGGTAACGGGCGTTGTCAGTTAAATGGGAGCGCTGTCACTCACGGCCACCGTTGACGACAGCGATGAACAAATGCAGTGAGGGAAAAGAACAGGAGATGTAAAGCCCGATACTTATACGTCGTCTGACGGTGGACGGGAAAAATCGGATGCTGCGAACCCGCCTGCATGAGACCAAAAAAAAAAACACCTTGAAGGTTCCGCCTTGTTTGTAAAAGGGAAGATGGACGCTGAACTTGCAACGTTTCCGCAAGATTGGCGAGCAAAGGCTATTCGTGCTCTTGGCTAGGCCCAAACGAATACAATAGCGTACGTATTGCTCCTTTGACTCTTTCCTTTCCATTTCACATATCAATTCATACCCATCTAACACGCCGAGATATGAGAGTAAAATGCTGTGGGCTAGGTTCTCTGTAATAGTTACCTCAGCCCTCAGGTGAGTCATGGTCACTGCTTTGCATTAAGGCCGGCTGCTGAGAACAGCAGAAATCCAAAGACCCCGGCGCCCAGTGTGGCCTACAACATAAACCCCCATAAATCCTGTTTGGTCATAAAGATATTCCTCAGAGTAAAAATGGGCACCGATCCTGGGCCGTTTCCGTGTGGAGTTTGGAGGAGCGCTGATTAACAGGCGCTGGGTTCCATTCTGCTGACGCCTTCGGGGACCCGCTCCTCTCCCCGCCTCGTTTAAATAGGAAGGCACATAAAGGCCTCCCCTTGGTCAAACAGTGTGAGGTGGGGCTAATGAGCGCTGCGCGGCCCGGGCGTGTGTGTCTCCATGTGGGTGCGTTACAGAAAGTGAGCCTCTTATATTTTGGCCAGTTTGGCCAGCGGAGACTGTCCAATGAACAGAGCAGCAGCAGTGAGCCACCGCTGACTTGAATACAAACTCACACGCCCGGATGTTTAAAAAAAAAACCAAAAAACGAAAGTGGCATCGCATGTTGGCCGAGCACTACGCTAAACAAGTTACAGCCGCTACACCCGCAGCCAGAAACAAATTGGCGCGATTTAATTCACAAACGAAGGAAAAAAAAACAAAAAAAAAAAACACCCAACCCAACACGGTTTGATCGTTTGCAAAAATCTAACATCATTCCAGCCTCCCACCCTCGCGCTGCTGCCTCTGCTCAGCTGCTTTAAGTAGGCCACATCCATTTTTCACAGCGCCGCTGTCTCTCACTCGGTCTATGGCTGTGGCCGCGGCACCTGTCTGGGCCTCATGCGTTATAATACCCCTCTCCATGTGTCCCCTATAGACAGAATCCCCGCCCATCGCTTCAAAGAAAAACCTCGCACCCCCCTCCGCTCCACCGTGGTCCCTCCTGTAAGGCTTCTCCATCCATCTACCTCCCTTTCTCTGCAGCTCCTGCTCCATCAGCTGTGAAGCTCTCAAAGCAACATGCCACCCGTCCTCTGATGTATGCGATATGCAAGAATCACAGAGTCGGAGCGACACACACCCACACACGCATGCGGACACACGTATGCCATGCAGGGGTGGCTCGATAATGACATGGAGATTAAATGGCAAAGTGAAAGCACCGACTTACTGATGCTGCACTACAAGAATGCATCCCTTTGGCACACACATACACACCCAATGAGGCTTTTTTTTTTGTATACATCTCACTATTTCAGACACATACAGAATCCACCGCCCAACCCCCGGATTCCAAAAATCTCTGGAGCAAATTTGCTGCCCCAGGTCTCACAGCTTTGAACAATATTCCTTTTAAATTATGCATTCGGTTATGATGTATCTGTATGCGTGGCGCTCTGCATATACAAAGATGAAGCTACAATGAAATACTTTGAGTGGAAAATAAACGTGTGCATTTTTAAAAAGCATCTGGGACTTCACAGGAAAACGCTGGACTTTAAATAGACTTTTTCCTTTATCGGTGACGCCCATTAAATCACTGTCGTGAAACATGCGAGACGGTGGGACTGCGTGCTAACGGACCTGCTTCGCAAAATGCCCACACAGGTGAGCGCACGTGACCTTTCATTATTGCAAAGGCGAAGCACACCGTTTATGTCATAAAACAGAAGGTTGTGCTCATTATGTTAACTGGAGATCTTCTTCAAGGGATCCAACAAAAATCCGGTGTCTTCGGGACAAAGGAACACCGCTACTTCAAATACCCTTTCGAAAAAAAGATATAATGCACAAAAGAGCCCCACCATTAGGAGGACACAAGTCAAGTCCCTAATTCCATGACTTCAAGAACCTGTCTTTTAATGTACTTGCCAGTGCAGCTTGTGAAGAAATGTCGGGGCAATTGGTGTCACGATAAAAGTTCAGAGATCTGTAGCTGATACACCTTTTTCCTGACAGAAATTTAGCCCCGCTGGGACAGGCCCAGGCCCTCCACTGTGAATATGCTAAATTATTCAGCGCAAAAGGGCAGTTTCGAAAAGCCTTCACCACCTGAGCTAACCTATCCAATATAGCGCAGGCCACAACTCCCAGCCAGCGCTGAATAATAAACTTTCATTTCGGGGGCTTCTTCAGACGTAATATCTTTCTAAGAGCACAAGGTACGTGGGATTTTCGAGGAGCAATACGATAAAGACTGAAAATGAGGTCATTTCAGGTCACTGATGAAGTCAAGTATGAAAATACATCATACATTCTCCAACATGAGACAACTTGAATACCCAGTATGGACTGAACTTGTTGTGTGATACGACGTGTCTGTGTGCTTGTAGGGAGGTATCACCTCGCTGGCAGGAAAACTGCAAAGAATAACAGCTATAAAATAGCTGCAGCTGGTTATGCAGAGTCTTTGGAGAGATAATCCATTTGTCAACCAAAGCCGTGGGCTGAGGACAGGACCCGGTACACAGAGACAGACGGAGAAGAGGAGGAAGGATAACACTTGGCGGCGGAGGCGCAAACAGAGAGGAGGGGTCAGCAATAAGGAATAGAGGAGCAGGAGAGAAGACAAACAGCAAGAGGAGACTGTAAGGAGATGATGGAATGATTGGACAGGCGGGGGGGTGTAAACGGAGGGAAGAGGGGCGTACACAGAGGAGAAGAGAAAGAAAAACAAGTTTGAAGAGCGACAGTGGCAAAATGCGAAGCTGGGACCCGACCGTGCGGGAAGGAGTCGAGGAGCGATGACGAACCAAGGGGCTTCAAGATACCAGATAAAGCAATGAAGGGGGGGGGGTGGCAATAGAGAAGATGAAGATGCAGTTGAATGATATATATATATATTAGAGTGTGTGCAGAACAGCAAAGGAGAAGAGAAGATGAAGGGAAAAAAGAGAGTGAACGGGGAAAGAGAAGATGTGAAAGGGTAGCAGAGCGGCAGAAATCAATTCCCGGTGGGGGTCGCAGGATCGGGGCGGTCGAGTGCAAATGTTCGGTCGGCTCCGGCCACGACGCAGGCCCGGCAATTTTGCCCTGGATGTGCAGTGAGAAAGGATCCTCATCGCTCCCACATGAATGGCGTTGCAGTGGACTACCTTGGCTGGGTTACGATGTTGTGCCGCCATCCAAGCCGAAGATCGGGCCCGTTCAACCCCCCTCCAAGCTCGCCCCCCATTTAGGCGTGGGCATGAGGGTTTTCTTGTCGTCCTATGGAAGTTACGGATCGCACATATGTGGAGAGAATGGGAAACCGCTTAAAGCCCATGTGTATGGTCGTGTACTAAGTCGGTGAGCTTAACGTAAGTGGATTCGCAGTGTGAACTAATCATCGCCGAACCTCCGGCCGAGGCCTCTGAAGAAAACCTTTTTTATTTTTCCTTTTCTCTCCACCTTCATGTCATACATTTGCGATGGACACGAAGGTGGTGCCGGAAACGTCAGATTAAGGGGCTGTGTGTGGAGTCGAGCAATATCTACGGAGCGGATCAAAATGGTTCTCGTCGGGCGTGTTGTGCTCTTTTGGCCCTTAACGGGCTTAGATCGGACTCGAGAGGATCGCGGGCAATAATGCTACTGAGTTCAGTGGTTTAATTTCATTGATGATATCACCTTGGTGGTCTGAGCCTCAGCTCTCGCCTCTCGCAGTTGGCTATAAATCAAAGCTCTGCAGGCTCGCTCCCCGCTCCTTCGCGGCCCAGCGGAAGTGTTGCTAGCGTGCGCGTTCGTTTGCTTTTGCATTTTGGATTCTGTGTTCAACGGTATCAATAAATAACCTATGGCCTCTCTCATCCCCGCTGCACTGCGTAGAAAGTCTCCCACACCAAAGATTTTTACAATGAACGTGTGCACACGCCTGCAAACCCATCAACATGCGTCGCCTGGGGGCGTCTTCATTATTGAAAAGTTCGCACCGCCGCTGTAGAAGAATTGACACCTGCCCACAATTATGCCATGCAATTACTGACACTTGGTCACATAATAGCTGGTTTTTCATTTATACGCTGGGTTGTTTCCCGCATTAAGTCTCCCTGTTCTTTTTTGCCATTATTTCTCATACTCCCTGCCCTCCGACACGCTGCCTCAAAGCCACTCTAATTGCATCGGGGATCGGCCTTTAAAGGGTTGCCATGGTGACCGGGCGAGCCTTCGCTGCGCCACGAGCGCCGCTCAATTTCCCTACTTTAGCCAAAGCGTGATCACTTGCTATCTCTCTCTCTCTCTCTCCCCCTCTCCCTTCTTTCATGTGCTACTGTACTTCCTACCTCATCTATATTTTCCCACTTCACTCCATTCAACCCTAAATTATTTCCCACTTTTCCACGCGGCTTGGTGAACGCGGGAGGGGTTGTCCCCCCGAGGAGGAGTGTTCTGCAGATGTGGGAGGAGAATGCCTGGCCAATAAACACTTTACTTGTATGGATGAATGCGTGCCGTCATGCATCCACCCACGCGTACAAACTCCTGACCCGACGCACAAACACGCACACGTAGAATTGCACAGGCCAAGGGTGCTACACGGGCTGCCACGTCCCGCCTTCATTCAGTGTGAAAGAAAGAAATACTGAATGGTGGGGGTGGGGGGGAATTGTAGCGGAATCAATGAGAGAGCCAGCATGGCCGGAGACATGTCGATGTGTTGAACGTCACGCCTGCACAACATCTGAAATCCCGCGCGGTATGCGCCAATATAAGTTGGTAAAAGCAGAATAGCGGTGGTTCTTTGATTCGCGGCCGTGTAGTGTGATCTCTCATAAAAGGGGTTAAGTTAAACTGTCAGAAACTCTGCCGCATTTCAACTTTAATTGGAGGGAAAAACATAGCACTCTGGGAATAGTTCTGCAAATAAATAAAAAAGTAGACACTCGTAATATTTCTACAAAAGCAATTTCTCGATGAGATTTTATCCTAGTGTTCATAGTTGTTGTGCCAGCCTCCGTCTCCAAGGTGGGATTAGAAGCCTGCCACCGCAGAAAAGATTCTTACTTATTTCACCCTCACCTAATTTTTTGAAAAGTGATGGAAGCAAAGCGAAGCAAAGCTTTCTTTGTGCCGCAAAACACCCATGAGATGCAGGTTCACCAATTTGCACATGCAACCAAACCCAACAGTGTTATACAGCTATATAACACAATATATGCGCGGTAATAGAAAAAAAAATATATATATATTTGAACAGATTGCGTTCTCCTTCACAATTTGTTTCAGGCCGGAAATGTGCATGAAGGCAAAACAAACAAAACATTGAGCTGAGTGATGACCCCAATATTGAATATTGGACATGTATCATTATCTAGATATCAGAGGACCTCTAATCAGGACGTTTTTTTGTTGTTGCAACATTGCAGATAGATACATCATGGATAAATACAGTACAAAGGAAAGTGGAGGTCCATGTGGCTGCGGATAAAGTGGCTGTTATCTGTGCCACCTGCTGTCTGAACTGTAAACAAGTCCAAGGGTGCATGAGTGTGTGTGTGTGTTTGTGTGTCGGGGAGGACAGTGATCCGCAGATCAGCTGGGTGCTGATACTAAGCCAGCAGCAGGGGAAGTCGGAGTCCCAGTAGATTTGCCAGTTTATCGCGCACGTGCGACACACACTTTCTTACGCAGTGTCGCTTAATTTCTCTCTCCACACACACACACACACACACACACACACGCAGTTTGCACACATAAATAGTGGCGAGCCATAAAGTGGAAGGGGAAAAAAAAAAGCCTTTGCAGCTCTGCTGAGCACTGTATCCTGAAGAATACATTAATGCACAGTGTCTGTTTCTCTTTCGATTCATCTCCTCCTGTCCCGTGGGGCATGGACTGTTTGTGTGCATGTGTGTGTGTGCGTGTGTGTGTGGCACACACATGTATTTCCACAAGTAGATGGTTAGACTCCGTGTGGGTAAAAACCCCTGCTGATCGAGCCATTTCCTCTTTACATCAACAAGCCACAGGGAAAACCACACGTTCCACTTAGTTCTTCCTCGTCCTCGTCTCCACCCTCTCGTGCGTTTCCTTGTCCTGTCGCCTCTCTCCCAGAGTGTCTCTTTGCCTTACTTCCTCTCTATCCACTCTCTCTCTCTCTCTCTCTCTCTCCGTTCCTGTGGAAACCTACCTCCAGTATTTCTCCTGTACACTCCTTTCGTATTTCTCCCCTCACAAGGTCCCTGTTTATTCTCCATCTCTCTCCGATCTGCCTTCAATAATTCAAGCAGCTTTTCTCTCTCCCGCCGTAGAGAGTGCGAGCCCAGAAGTCCCCACGGCGAACCTGAGAGCTTGAACACCGCTGATGGAGGATAGCGTGCTCGGATGCGCGTGTGTATTACGAGTGTGTGTTCCCAGGGAGAAGGTCCTGCATGTTTAAAACGTGTAGAAATGGGTTGCAGGGCCCTGGGTGTGTGTGGCTCTAAATGTGTGTGGTCAGTGTCAGTGGGTCCACCGTGGGCTGCATTTCCTCCGCAGGGTGTGTGTGTTGGTGGATGTTCACTTGGGCACCACACAGGGCTTATAGATAGATGCCGTAGATTAAATGCAATGCCCTGTGATTCCTCATGAATCCTCAGCATCTTGAAATTGATCAAGATGGTCGTATGCTAAATGTGTGAAGAAAGTACAACTGGAGATAGAGAACAGGGAGAGATGGATGGCAGATCGATGGAAGAGAAAGAAGAAAATGCACAAGGAAAAATACGAAGAATCCGTCGAATGCTGCGTGTGGCTACAGCTGGCGAATCCTATAAATCATCCCCTGATTTGAGGCTTCTGGAGAGAGGGGAGCTAAGAAAGAGAATCAAGCCAAAAAATAGATGCAGGCCCCCCCCCCAAAAAAAAGGCGGGAAACAGGCTAGCAGTGAATTTTAGGTCAAGTAGAACGGCAGCTAAGAAATATGCCCCCCCAGAGGATTCAAATGGGAAACCGTCGGACTTGACAAGGACATTAAAATCCAATATATTCATATAATGAGGGCCTGTGCATTTCTGAGGCTATTTTGGACAGCTCCTCCCCCCCCAAACACACATACACACACTCCTCGGCACTGTCATCAGCAATATTATTTGAGATTTGTCACATTAGGCACTTGACTGCGGACCCACTGACAGTGTAAGCCTGAGCACTCTTCCCGAGTGCGCCTGCACGTCGATGTCCATAAATTGAGATCGGTTTGAAATGGCTCGGCACACACGCGCGCGCGCGCGCACACACGCGGGTCTCTGACTCGTCGACGGGCAAACGCGTCGTTCTTTTGAAGTGGTCGATGATCGTTGTTTATCATCGGCTCAGGAAGCATCAACGTGCCCGGCGATGACTGGCATCAGGGTGCAGGTCAGAGTCGACTCACTAATGGGATGGTGGGACTGTGACAATGCACCAGTCTGAGTATTACTCCTGCAATTACCTCTTGACATTTCTGCATCTGCCTCATATTTGGGCCTCCGGGCCCGTGCGTGGGTGTCTACAATATGTGCGCTCGCGTACGTGTGCGTCCGAAGTGGCAATAAATCCTCTTATTTACGACCATTCGCAGCTGCAATATCCAACTCCGTCTTTGGTTGCTCTCGGGTTGCCGTTGTTTCTGTGTGGAATCCAAATCCGCCACCACCTTCACCAACAGCGCGGGCCTAATCGAGTTAGCTTCTTTATCACCTTGCGCTCATTTAAATGGGGGGATGTGATGGGATTTTTTTTGTTTTGTTTGTTTTTTTTGTGGTTGCGGGGACAGAATATTGAGGGTTGCGAGGAATAACATAGCGAGAGTGTGAATCAAAGGCCGCCTGAGCCGCATTGCTATTCCTTGGCTATAAGGAAGTCTCTCTCTCTCTCTCTC
>JAFBJU010000468.1:404135-447004 GCA_016785305.1 Colistium nudipinnis
TCTCTCTCTCTCTCTCTCTCTCTCTCTCTCTCTCTCTCCCTCTCTCTCTATGTGTGTGTGGCTGCTGCTTCATCTTCACTGCCCAACTTCAAAAACAGCGTCTCCACTTTAATCTTCCCTTCTCCTGCACTGCAGACCCAAGGAAAGACAAGAGAGAGAGAAACAGAGAGCCACTCCCATCCCTCCTTCCACTTCCCAGATGTTTTCTCTTAGTGCCGTTCACCTTTTTTCCCGGTAACACACTGATGCACACATGATCAAACCAGCGCCCGCCCCGCGCAGCTCAGTGCTGCCGCCCACCCCTTACCGACAATTATTTCTAAATCAAATCCAGACCGGAGCCGACCTGTTAACATCGCACAATACCTGTAACATTAATTAAACACATCACTCATCTTGATTGTATTGAGGTGAGCTAGCGTGTGGGCTGATGCACAGATGTCAGATGTTCAACCCCACTCTCGGTTGTAACTGATGTGGTGGTGAAACAATAATAACTGGTTTTGGAGTAATTATCCCATCCCGGTGGTAGCTCGGCCACACTTTTGGCCCGGTGATAAACTGAAGGGGTAATGTGCCTTTTACAATGTAGGTAATTGTGCAACACTGGTTTCACCGTTTTTTTTTTTTTAATAAACAGCATGTTTATTTTAATTACAGTTTTCCTCCCACATTGAGGCTGTTCTTACCCGGGGGACAGGCCCATTTATTTATTTTTTAAATCATTATAAACGTGTGATGCAAATCACTTCTGCAGCTACCTAACGCCCGTGCACACCCTTACCTACAAATGTGCACGTGCTGATTGTGTGAGCAGGCCTCTCTCTCCACACGCCACACTGGCTGGCCTTGTAGTGACTTACAGTAATAGCCTCATATTTCTTCCTCTAGCTCGCAGACACAAACATACACAGTCTACACGGCGCCGGGAAGCGGTGGCGCAGTGAGGTGAATGTATCAGGCATATTAAGGCGTACCGGGACGGTGCTGAGCGGCAGGGTGGGGGGCGGGAGGAGCGCTGGCAATCGCTCCTTTTTGCGATATCCACCGCTGCGGCGTCAAAAATTGAAAAGCCATTTCCAGTTGGGCTCCAGTAATGAGAACTGACCTGAAAGGCCGCACGGAATATGGGATGAGAGAAAGACAAAGAGAAAGTGAGGAAAAAAAAAAACGAACAAGCACATCATGGAGCCTTAGAATTGTTGCACTTTCTCACGAGAAAGTGTGAGATTGCCAATCTTAGTTGGGCCGATATTACTCGAAATGTAGAACTGCCCATTTAAATATATTTCAGTCCAAATTTAGGGATTCAATTTGGTAGTATTTTTAATAAAAGACATTAGCACCGAGGCTAAGAGACAATTCTCTTTGCTCTTCGTGCAAATTAACTTGTAGAGGAACAAAAATCAGCGCAGCCCATCGTTTAACTGCCATTAAAGTTATGCCACCTAATTTAGGAAAAAAACACTCCAGACAAGTTGATTTGCATTGGGGCGGAAAAATCTCCCTTCATTTAACGTCTTGTTTTTTTTCCGAAAATGACCCAATTTTCCAATGGAACTCAAGGTTCAAACGGAACCACAGGGATATTCTAATTTTGGCATGATAATAATGTCATGTTCATAGAACATCATTGCACATTTCCTCTTTTAAGAGTAATTTGTAACAATCTAGTGAATTTGAATCCAATCTTGTTTGATAAAGGGCATTAAGCAGATCATAGTGATTTCACAGTTAGGACCTGACCACAATATTCCGTTTGTCACGGCTACATCAGACGCACACGTGACGGTAAATATTTGTTGTACATGTTTAGCAGTCCTTGGAGTTCTTGAGGAAAACGCACATGAGTGTGCAAACGCATCGATTTTCCAAACCAACACAATGAAGACTGCGTTTGGTTTTTCTTGGGGCCTCACAGGATCATCAAGCTTTATTCTGTAATTTCTCAGTGTCCGTGCTCCAATTTTACAGCTTTTATTTTGTGGCGTTGGTGTTTTATGTTTTTCACCCAGCAACGGATTTTTACGAGACACATTTTGAGAAATGTCAGTTATAATCCGGTTATAGTAGAAAGCACTGACATTTGATGGCGGGCCGTTTCTCCTGTGTATTTGAACATGCTGACTTTATAGAGGCAGGTGATATCGCAATCTCACAGCCCCATTCGGCGCGAGCGTCACAATTACGTCAGTGCAGTTGTTCGAGGGAAAGTGGCGAGATTCGGTGAACAGGAAATACAAATCTTGGTCTTGTGTCCAAATAGGATGTCGGAAGGCTCATTTAGCCCCAGCCGCCGTTCCTACACAATCCCTCCTTCTTTTGCCATTCCTCATTCAGTATACCACACCATTTTATGAGCCCTCCTAGCCCCCCCCCCCCCCCCCCCCCCCCCCTCCCCCGCTTTCACCCTCATCTCACCCCTACCATCCTCCTCCCTTGATTCATTCAGTTTCAGCACCTTTCTCCAACCTCTCTCTGCTCACCCCATCCCCCCATCTCCCGAGCTCTCCATCACTGCTGACCCTTACGTCCCCCTCTTTCTCCCTCTCCTAAACTCCCCGCCGGCCTTACCTTGACCCTCGCCTTATCCAACCCACCTCCAAGCCCTCCAAGAACGCCGTGGCCCTGACACCAAAATACTGGAAATAACGGGAGCGAGGAAGACGTGGGCTGAGACAAGCGAAGTTAGTGAATCTCACGAGTGAGTGACAGGGGAAATCACATTAGATGGAGTGGTGGCTATAAGTATAGATATGAGCAATGGGATTTATTTGGGAGAGACACACACGCACGCAAGCACACGGGCACAACTGTAGCTTCACGAACACACACACACACACCAATCCACAAGAGCTGTCAAAGAAAATGGTCACACTAGATTGGCCAGGGTACAGCACGGTGAGCTCTGAGGACACGGGCACACACACACAAAAACAACAATCCCATCACTCTGTTAATTTCAGGCTGCTTTCACTCAAATCCAACCAGGAACACAATAAACAATAATTAATCTCAACAGGCCATATAATTGCTTTTTGACACTGAACTCGATGATTAAATGGGAAAAATGTAGCTCACAATTTGCCAGTGTATTCCGCGCAGAAACCATAATTACATTATACTGGTGGAGTCACAGCTCCTGGTCTGGTTGCTTTACAGGGATCATTGTGTGTGATTGTATAATAGTCACACGGGGGAGATGACTCATATCCCCTCTGATGGTTGCCCAGCCAAGTCACGGGTCCACTTTGCTTCAGCAAGACGCATTCTAACGTAATGTCAGCTCATTCCCCGTTCTCTTTCATCCGCTGTGCTGCAGACAGAAATATGTGCTCTGATCGCCCCTCCGAAGCCCTGAGCGCTCCACATTGCGACACCCTGCTGTATGCAGAAAACATTTGAATGAAGCCGTCTGCAAATGGAGCAGAACAGGTATTGGTATGTTAATGATCAGATTCCACGAACGCGCACCTCCTCAGGTGGCATTCATCGGATGGAAACCATTATTCAGGACAGCTTCCTGCAGTTATGAGTTTTTTGAATCAAACTGGAAACAATCCGCCTCGCAGGAAAATGGAAACTAGATTTACGATGATGTTGGATTTATACTTCTGTGTGAATTGCCCCACTGTGCATAGGTGCAGCACGCTCAGCGTCACCACGGATACCACGTGGGAAGCTGCTTGTGTTTCACCGCTACATGTTCCTGGTGGTATGTCTAATTTGCTCAGTGACAACATCACAGAGAAAATCTTATCTTATAAATAAATGATTCAAAGTTCTCCAATCCCCAAAAGGCATCTTCAAATTGCTTATTTGTCCGAACAATTCGGTAGCAATTCGGATACGATCTGACAAAAGCAGAATTCTGGACGAGCATAAATGCATGCAATGGCCAAATTGCTGTCAATTGCTTTTGCAGCTGGCCTTTTTGCCCCAGCCTGCAGGAAATAATGGCTAACCCTGTACAGGGATTGTCTCTACAGTGATCGCACAAGTTGCGCGGAGCCCGGTGGATCTGTGGTGAGCGAAGCTGACAGTGAGTTGAAGCTGGAGGCAAGGAGGACGATAGAAATGAGGGAGTGCATGCTTTCATGCCTTTACGGTGCATGGGGTTGATTTGCTGCACATACACACATCCTGTCCACGCATTGGTAGAGCCACATACAGTATATACATTGAAACCCACACACACGCACACATAGAGAGAGAAACTGGATTTTTGTATTTGCATTAATGGGGATGTTAGGTACCAGTATTCCGGCCTCTGCTCGTGCTGCTGCTCCTCTGGGGGTAATCTCCCCCGAGGAGCTCGCCTTGTACCTATTTATTTGCCTGCTGGTGTCAGTGCATTTGCCACCGATGTTAGAACAGCTGGGGGTCAAAGACTGTATTATAACCTATTACAACCTGAGATGTAAGAGAAAAAAACGGATTGATATGACACCTGCCGCTTTTACTTTATATCCACATCTCATCTTAGTCTCTGCGTTTTACTTTCTTTTTTTCTATTCTCAATAAATGACCACTCTCACTGAGTGTGTTTCCTCATTAGCTGTGTATGTCACATCCCCAACAGAGGTCGGAGCTCCTGCAGCATTGCGTCAGGGTCGCCGGACTTTTGCTGCCCTGTATGACAGCTGTGTCCTGCTCTTCCCCTTGGCACCTCCGGCCGTGAAACATTCAACGGAACTTGACCCAACTGGAAATTAGCCATTCTGTTCAAATGCAGAGTTGGAAGTTTTTACCTTGGGAAAGATAGAAATGACAAAACATTGTCTTTGCAACTGTGAGATCTGTTCAAAGCTACTTTCCTTTCAATGTCATTGTGATAAGTTAAATGGCATAATTCCGTCATAAGTTGATAACCATTGGGGTGTCAGCGTGTGCCCTCGTTTTTCAATAAAAATGCAGAAATGTAATTGGTTATATTACAATGTTGCAACTAATGGCCAGAAAATCCCTGCCTAATACTCTGGACTATCCGACACATGTTAAAACCTTACATTTGACAGATTGTATACGATTACATCTTGTTTTCTTCAGCTCTGATGATAGCGTTTAGTTTTTTTTTCTGGGGCCATGTACAGGCACTGTGTGCGGCACAGTAATGAATCCCACCGTGATCATGAGAGTAGGTCCGCCATTGTCTGGGGTGTAATAGCGGAGCTTTTAGGGAGCCCACGTTTGTCAGCTTGGGGCGAGAACAGCTTCGACACTCTCGCACGCACTGTACCGCACTTTAGAAGGACGGCAAAATGTATGAGAGATTTTTTTTTTTTTGTTGCTTCATCTGCGGCACAGTTTACTCCAGACAATAGAAGAAAAAAAGAGACAGGGATAGAAGGGATACAATTATTGTTGAGATACCGTGCCCATGCATCCGCATGTGTGTACGAAGACACCAAGGATTCCACTTATCGAAACTCTCATTTAGGCATTTTGTGTGTCAGTCCTCCGCCCTTTTCCACCTCTTCCTTTTCGTCTGTCACTAAGGACCCATCCCTCCATCACGTCCCAGTGTGAGTCATCTGATCAAACACCCTCTAGTCCTTCCTCTCCTCCCTCTCTGTCGTCCTCCCTTTTCACACACACACACACACACACACAAACATCTCCCCAAAAACGCCCCCCCCCCCCCCCCCCCCCCCCCCCCCCCCCCCCAAAAACCCCCCCCCCCCCCCCCCCCCCACTCCCGGAGGGACCAACCCTGTGTTCTCGCAATGTAAGAAGTTCCCCTCCAGGAGAAGGCTTTACCGAAAAAGTAGTGAATAACAAGCGAGAGAGAACAATAACAAGATAAGATCATAAACGGCACTCTATCTACTCCCTCCTACTCTCCTTAAGCAGCAGTGCCTTGCTTACAGTGATGACACCAGGAGAAAATTATAATATACAGTAAATACATATATTATTTATTATTATTGTGTTCTTTGTGCTTAACAACGTGTCCTTGAAAAACCGGAAAAAAAAAGTCCCAGCTTTGCCTACAAATGAACCTTCATGCGTATTCATGCCATTTTTTCCATTTTCTTTCTTCGACTGACTGGAGGGTGTGACGAATTGTGACTGACTTTTCTGTGACATCAGCCAATGCGAGTTTAGATCAGCAGTCCAGAGGATTAGAGATCGTGGCGGGAGGGATAACACCGATACTCATTAGCGCGACGGGCTTGAGAGAAATTGACACAGCCAAACAATCGCCCCTGTGATTATGTTTCATAAGAGCGTGAGATGAGAGCGAAAGACAATATCAGGCCCACTGCCTTCACGGGGGTTGGGGGGGGGGGGTGTGAAGAGGGTCATGTTGCTAATCATATCTTTGTGATCTTGTAATATCTTTGTTTGTTAATGAGCCAATTCTCCCGAGCAACACGTGACAAGGTCCGCCTCATCCACAGGTATATTGAGTTGTGCGACGAGAATCGCCACTGCAGCTTTCTAAGGTGAATTGTGAGTGTGATGATTTGCAGTCAAGGCAGGGATTAGGGATAGTTGAATGAGGCCAAGCAGTTGAATGTTCTGAACTGCATTTTATTTACTGCCGTTTCAAACGATTTGCAAGTGATCTAAAATATGAAAAAAAAAAACGTCGCATAACAGAAAACCTTCACTGTGTCGCGGTTGCTCAGTTTCGGCTGCTCCAGCAGTAGCGCTGTTCTTGGTATTCTGGTGAACATTATCTATGATGTATTGTGGATGCATATCCACAAAAGGACTTAAGTAAGCCACTGTAAAAAAAAAAAAAAAAAAAAACATTTCTGAAAAAAAAAAAAAAAAAGGTGTTTACAGAACATTTCTGAACAAAGAAGTTGTCTGTCCTTAATTCTTCTCCTTAAATGTATTTGTATATCAGGGAAAATGTCAAGATTTGCCCTTTCCAAATTCTACTCTTACTCTTTCAACACATCTGACCGGTTTGACATCATTTACCTCGTAATCCAGAAAAGGGGATTCTGTCCTGACATAAATCTTTATTTGGAATATATATGTTTTCAGGCCCTTGTGGATTTTAAGCGTTTTTAGTTTGGTTTATGTAGCCGTTTATGGGTTTCTTTGTTCTGTTTCCCCGCCTGTTTGATTGCCACGTCATGTTCACCTGTGTCTTTTCTGTCACACCTGTGTCTCGTTATCCCCAGAGTATAAAGCCTCTGTGTTCCACGTGGCCTCTTGTTGGTCTGTGTGTGATGGTGTGAGAAGTTCTAGTGCCCGCTGATTTTGGTTATTTTTGTGTGCTTGCCTGCTTCCCCCCCCTTGCCATTTATCTTTTTTATTTATTAAAAAAAGGGTTAATATGAGAAGTCCTGCATTTAGGTCCCCCCTATGCCACCTGCCCTCACAGATACAGCCATAACCTACAAACTGTAGAAGCAGTTGAGAAGCAGCACACTACCTCCATTTTCACTGTGGCAACACAGATAACGCTGTGTGAGCCTTGAGTGCTGCTTTATTCTACCACAGTTGAAAATTGCGTGGCAACTTGACTTTTAGAAACAGATATTTAATTCAATCGCGCTGAAACTGAGACAAGATCCCGCTTTAACGTGTTACATTTGATCAAATACGTGCGTAATGGGGAAATGATTTATTTGTCCTGCAGCCGTTCAGTGACGGTGGGGGGAAAAATAGTTGTATTACCACGGCAACCAGCTCCAGGGTGACACATGTGGATCTGGACCCCCCCCCCGTCAGTAGGGTTAGAGTGTTTGACATCTGTTTCCAAAACTGTAAAAATCCAAATACACTCTCTCTTCGGACGGTTACAAACCTGACCCATAAGTGTTGGCCTTTAATAAAAATGTGGGATAAAGGGGGGAAAAAAAGAAAAGAACCACTTCCCTTCCTCTCTCTTGGCATCAATATTGCAAGCGTGCGAGCGGGAGTACCCATGTCACCATCGCTGATGCCTGGCAACAATGCCTCAAGATCCGCTGCATTATTCAGACAGCCCAGCAAACACTGAGGCTCTGCCATTATCTATTTCAATCTGAGCGAAGGCATGTCCTGCTGAAAGCGTACAGTGGCATCGCCACCTGCCCCGCTTACATGAGATAGAGAGGGCTGTGGAGAGGAGGAGGAGGCAAGGGACTGCTGGGTGTAAAAGAGGAAGGAAAACATGCAGAGGGGAGAGTGATGGGGAGGCTGAGATGTTACCACGATGGGGTCGCAAATGGACGAGGACAGAGGAGGAGGCGGAATTAGGCGCGGCGGCTTTTAGAGTACAGCATGGACAAATTTAGTGAAATAAAAATGGGAGACAAAGTCTACAAAATGGAGGCAGGGCAGGAATTGATGGAGGCAGATAATAAGAGGGCAGTGGGGAAATGGATGGGGGAGGTGTGGAGAAGATGAGGTGATGAGAGGGGAAGAGGGAAGGAAGGCTGAAAGGGGGAGGAATGCAAAGAAAAGAGGGATTCGAAAGACAGAGAGTGAGGGAAGATGGGACAGAAGGCAGGAAGGGCATGGGGAAAAGAGGGGGAAAGAAGAAATGGGAAAGGAAGAAGGGACTGAGAGAGAGAGCGGCACGGAGGGAGGAAAAGAATGAAAAATTCAAAGAAAAGGTGCACCTTGAGGAGAGAACGGAGGAGACATGAAATGAATAGCCACCGCATGATGTAACATTTAAAGACTGGTCCTCTCATCATCATTTCATATCTCTCTCTCTCTCTCTCTCTCTCTCTCTTTCTCATCCCACCTCACTCCCCTCCATTAGCCATTCATCAAACCACGGGCCTCCCATCACCCTGACTCATCGATACAATTGCTCATCTGCTCCATTAGTGCCATCATCCCACCGGCCCTCTATTCAGGCCGTCTCCCTCCTGCCTCGCGATCCTCTGATTATCTTCAGGTCACTGTAATGGGGGGGGAGGGGGAAGCCCCGCTTCAATCACAAAAACATCCACTTTAATAAGTCATTTCATCTCGCATCCTGGTCAGATCATCTCATAACCAATCGATCAACACCATTCGAGAATTTACCCTCAACGCGTTCTCCAATCGGTCTTATTTAGCCTCGTTTTATGACACCGCTGGTTTGCAAATGTTAGCCAGTTAACTTCCAGCCAATAGCAAGAGCCAACATTGTACGCTTGGTTAATGAAGGCCCCCCTGTTGATACCTGGTATTAACACTGGAGGATCTGAGCACACGAGCACGGCTCTCTAAGTACGCCAGTTCACCCTCGGCATTAGAATGCGTGTCCACGGGCGTCTCGAGTGACCCCTTGGAATCGGATCTCACTTCACCGCTCCGTATGCAAATAAACAACAGATCATTGTTGTTTGCAAAGACCAAGTGTGATGGCGCTTTGAGCCAGTCAGAGTGTAATAGACAGACTGAGGAATAATGAGAGAAGATATTACGCTGCACACAGCTCTACAATGAAATAAGATCTTGCAAAAAAAAACAAACAGGAAATGAATAAAATCATTTTGTTTCGGCTGGAAAATGCAAAACAAGCCGTTTGTTACAAAGCGACAATGTTTAGAAAACTGCAACAAATTCCTGTGTAAACTCTTCATTGTAAAGAGTAGGGATTACATATGGCATATACTGTACGTGACCCCTCGTGACGGAAATGCTGGTGGTGCGGGAATTCAAGAGACAATAACGCAACCGATTTCGGTGCTCACCAAGAGCACGTGCTTGATAAAATCACTTTATCTCCATCGCCTGAAAAATAACGGTTATTTTATGACAATTTCACAATGGGGTTCCATCAACACGGCCCGTGCAAAATGAATATATTTTTCACAATTGGGTGCCAACTCTTTACATCATTTCCCCTGCGCACAATTGTCATGGGTATTGTGCGGAATGACAATTCCTATGGAATACAGTATATAGTTATGCAGTGCAAACATGCAGTACATCTCCTGGGCCGCCTCGTTTTTCAAAGCTAATAACACAGCGGGCATGTTAGAGGTTGGATTTGGGCTTTTGTAGTTGTTTCATCCTACAAGGCCTTTCTCTCTCACACACAGACACACACACACACACACACACACACACTTACACGCATAGTTGGAGAAAGACATTCTCACACAAGGACATACTTCACAACTTTTTCAACTCTGATGCATGTAAGCCGAGAGTCGTTCTCATCAAATCCATCATTTCAGCATTGCGTTCTGAATCTGTTTTCTATCCAGAAGCACTCGAGCCACAGTCCTCCAATCATCCTCTGTCAGAGTCCGTTTCTTTTTTCTTTTTTTTTTTTCCCTCGTCCTTTTTTTTTTTTTTTCTTTCGCAACGAATCCCTCTCTGATCGTTCTGCTGCAGTTGTCCGTGCAGCCCATCATCATTGCAGCTCTCGCTGACTTATTCTGTCGGTCAGAGTGGAGTGGAGGGGGCCAGCTGACAACCAACACCCACACCCCCCCATCCCCCGCCCACTGGACTCCCCCCCCCCCCCCCCCCCCCCCCCCCCCCCCCCCCCTCACACAAACACATACACACGTCAACAAACAGACAAATAAACACTCACACAGGCGGCCGAAGGCAAACGGTATACCCTGGTGCACAAAGACACATGCATGCAAAAAGGCCAGGGATGGCCAATGGACTCGGGCTTGGAGCTTGCTGGGGTGGAAAGGGGAACAATTTCATGCCCAAGTGCATCAAAGTGGAGAACGCCGGGAACGCGAGCAGACATTTTTCTACCCAGATAGGTTACAGCAATTACCCCTCGCCTCTTTAACCTTTCCGCTTGCCTGCAAGCTTTGTTTCGGGTCCGGTCCACGAGAGCGTTCGGACGCAAAGTCTGCCCTGGAAGACCGGCTGTGAGAGTGCCAGTGTGCACCGGGCAACTTTGACTCAGCTCCCCCAGTTAGACGGATTCCATCACAGCAACAGGGGAGGTTATGTGCATGAATATGTGAGGGGGTGTGCTGACAATTAAAATGGTAAGGATATGAGACGACATCCGCCAGTGTGTGTGTGTGTCACCTCTGTGCCACCAAGCACAGATTAACACCACAGGCCTCACTATTTTATAGTGTTTGTCTTGTGGCCAACTCTACGCGCTTGCCAAAAGTAAAAGGACAGAAGACAAACAAAAAAGTCCTTCAGAGTGAAGATTGGCGTTAATACAAGTAAAAACACATTTTAAAAAGGTGTCCGCTTTAACCTCAGCTTTAACTTAAAATATATCGATGGTGCCGAAAATATTTTCAAATCAAAGCAGCACCGACTGAGAGAATGTTATCAGTGGCTGGTTGATGAAATCACAGATGTGAATTGAACAACAAGCTGACGTCACAGGGAAACATCCTCCGGGTGACTTTTTCCTCAGCCACACACATTACTCGACTCCAAAATTTGGCGGACTGGCCTCTTCCTATGCTGTGCGTGCTATGCGAATAAATTCATATCTGGAAGACTCCGTGAGCAATAATTCCAACTTTGTCGTGCAGGGTGAAAATGTTGGACTCGCTAAATGCAATTCTCTGTAATTTGACATAATGACATGACTCATTGGCCCACTTATATTACTGGGATAAGTAATGCAACACCTTCATTATGCCTCCTGCATATGCACTTTCTAAGTGACAAATGTTTACCAGAGACTGCAGTCCGCCTGTCCTCCCTTCTGTTTGGCTCCATTAAGAATGAAGAAGATACAGTGGGTGCAAAGGCAACATTTGAAAACCACTAACGTTAGATCAACTGATTAACCCAAAAGTAAATGTAAGATTTTTAATTACCACGGGGATATTCGCAGCCAAGACGGAACGGGCCATAAAGCAGCCACGCTATCTCCCCACAGAAACGTATTACGCGAGAATAAATTCCGCATCCTGATTATTCAACACGAGCTTCTTATCACCCCACTCCACATCTGATCCAGCACACTGACCTCATTTCTGCCGTTGTTAGTGTGTTTTGATTTGTTCAACTGCTTGCATTATCGTCCCATAGACGTAAAAAAAATGGCTGCTTGATGTCTTGATTAAGTAGACGGGCGTCTTTAAACCAAACTGCCATCAAACACACAGACGACAGCACACGGTCTGCTCATGTTGCGCTTGCACGGCAGCTGCTCCCGTCCATAAGAGCCGAATAAAAAAAAAAAACCCGGCGCTACATTTGGATGCTCTTTATTGATGTGCAATATGTAAAATGGCTTTTTATGGCTTGACGCTGGTTTATAAGAATTGTGGCTGAAAGGGGCCGAGAGGTAGAGAGACTAGCGGAAAACACGAAGAGAGATAATCAGGCGGAAAAAGATGCCGTCTGGGTACCTGTGTGTGTGTGTGTCTTCTCTTACTCACTTCTCAAATGTTCTAATATGCAGCACGCATCTGTCTACACTTTAAACCAACGGTCAGCTCCAAAAGTACTTGAACAACATGTTTAATATTTCAAAGGGGCGAGTCAAGAAGTAACATTTCTCCGCAAGGAACGATCTTGTATGAGGTTCAAATTAGGTTGAACTTTTAGGTCTGTAAATATAAAAGAACTTGAAGGAATGTTAACACCCACTTTCTGCCATCCCTCGAGTGTCGAAGGGGTCCTCCTTTTTTCCGGATTGTAGAAGTGAGCTGATGGCTGAGAAGGGATGGTAACGATGCTCAATCGGTCCCTTCCTCCTATGAAATCATTGTTTTCAGAAGTTATCGTCCGGAGTTTTCATTTCAGCGTCCTATCGTGAGTCGCCGAGGTGTTGCCCTCTCCCCACTTCTCTCATCGCTCACTCTCCCCGACAGAACACGCTGTACAGGAACCTTAAACGGACGCCAAGGCGAATGCTTTGGGCTCCACGGGCCGATCAATCACACAGCGTCATTACGGCGCCTCTTATGCGATGGTGAAAAGAAATAATGGGATTATGCAAGGCGTGCTGACGCAACAAAATGAGCCTTGGCAGATTCAGCTCTACACACTGCGAAAGGTGTCCGTCGAAATCAGACGATAAATCAAAGGGAGATGGCATTTCGGTGGCATCTTGAATTCTCCATGTGTTGATGAATGAGAGAGGAGAGAGAGAGTTTGAGTTGGCAGAAGAGGACAGGGATTGTGCCAAAATCCTTTTCCAAGAATTTACAATTTTGTAGTTTAAATCATTTCCGTTAGGTAGATAGGAAACAGTGAGGAGGAGGAGGGGGGGGGGGGGGGGGGGGGGGTAAAGGTGATAGTAATGTCAGGATTCCCACTTTCGGAAAGCCTGAGGGAAGAAGACGAAGAAGAAGAATGTGAAATGCTAACCAAGCGAACGAAGCATCGCGGGGCCCTTGGGCAACAAAAGAGCCCAAAAGTGCCCTCTAGTGGCCTTTTTCTGATCTGTCAGTGGTTATGACACACAAACACGGCATTGTGTTGCATTATTGTTGAGCTCTTGCACCCTCTACCCGAGGCCATACCAAAAACAACGTGGCAATGGGTGTGTCTGATCTACAGAAAAATCCGGCATGGACAATAATCCCAAATATTGGCCTTGCAGAGTTGGAGGGGGTCCCTGGGACCCCATACGCACTTGGGCTGGACCTAAACTGAAGCCACGAGAGAGTCGGTGCCAAATGAGGCAGGGCATTGCAAAGAGAGATGTGACACTTCATCACGTACAGGCAGATATCACCAAGGAGAGTGATCACCATCTTTCACGTGAGCTCTATGGAAACGCGACATGCGTGCGTGCACAGCTGCGGTGATCATGGATCATGTGCAGCGTCCCCGGGGTGGTCCTCCTCGCTGTCCCGGGAGCCACACCGGTTGTGTAGATGAATCGAAAAGCGTTGTGCACCTCCGCTTTGCAGTGTAAACCCTGCAATTCCTCTCCGGGACACACCGCACTCGCACACTGAACACACACCGCACACACAAACAACACAACACCGAGCCGCACAGGCGCGCTTTCACGGTCAGTGCACATTTACGCACGGATGAAAACTCGATCAGCACCCAACACGTACCCGGGTTGTTTCCATATGTGTGTGTGCGTGCGTGTGTGTGAGAACGCTCGTCCTGCGCTCACAAATGGCGCAAGTTCTCCTCTCTTCTTTTTTTTTTTCATCCCCCTCTCAAGTTGACACAGCTGGGAGCACCACGCACTGCCAACAACGCACCAGTCCCTCACGTTGACCAAAGACTGCGCCAGGACCAAAACCAACATCTCTTCATTATTATCTTCATCATCACACACACGCACACAGCCAACATACATGAACACAAGCACGGGCAGTGTGTGTACGCGCCTGTGTGTGTGTGTGTGTTAAACATCTTGCATAGGAGCACCTGCATCCCCGTCTTCCTCTATACCCGAACATCTGACAGCATCACATCACGACTCTGCTTACCTTGTTTCGGGGAGATTTCTCCGCAATGGATTCACTGGTGATGAAGATGCTCCTTTGGAAACAGCAACACGCCTATTCCGCAGCTCCCAGATCGCTGCTGGAGGAGAGAGGAGGATGGAGAGACAGCAGTGCTCTCTCTCTCTCTCTCTCTCTCTCTTTCACACACATACACATTCACACACTCACGCACACACACACACACACACCCCCCTCTCTCTGGTTCATAGGCAGGGCTCCCCACCGAAACATCACCAGCAACCGATTGGTCCGCGGGATCCTGTTCGAGGAGGGGCCAAACATGACCGCGGGGAGCGAGAGGGCCACCCGAGGAAGGCTGTGGTCACATCGGCCGTCACTCGTGTTGCTGTGGTCACACCAGCTGCCCCTGAATATGATGTACATCCACATTCTGGTCCATACGGTGCCCAGAGCTGATGTATAGTTCCGCGTTTCCATAGAATGAACAGCAAAGGATCGTATACCCCCCTCAGAAATGTACAGTTTGATACATTTAAGTTAAGTTAAATATTTATGTTTACTAAAAAAAATGACACCGACGTCACCATTCATGTGTTGGATTCTGTGTTTGGATTAAAATGTTTCAGTGTTCTTTCACTTTCCATATAAGTTAAACAACAACACAGCGGTCACATGACTTATTGACAGAAGCCAGGGAAGACCAATGTTGCACCAGATCTAAAGATGTTCACAATACAAAACTCATTAGTTATTCATTACTGGTATAAATAGATTGGTTTATATATAGGCTATGGCGCTGTTCTTTGATTCACATCGCTGTGTGTGTGTGTGTGTGTGGAGTTAAATTAATTTCCGCCTAAATATGGACCATCCTGCAGCACATAGCATTGGCGTAGCATCACCGAAGTAGGTTACTCTGAGGCGAAGACTTTCGCCGTGACGATTATAACAGCGTGGCATACCCCATCACGTCGAGCACTTAACTTGCATAGTAGCTACTGTAAATGGGTCAGAGCAGGGAGAGAGAGAGCGAGAGAGAAAGAGAGGGTAGGGAGCAAAACAGTGGGACTAAGGATTTGTTTTCAATAGGCCTTCAGGCCACTTCCTGATGGCAATAGTTTTTTATTGCACAATTGAGAACTAGATTGGTGTACACACTTGCAATATACGTCCGTCATTTATTTGTTCAAATTTCCTAGTTCGCGAGGCCCGCGCACCGCACAATGTCCACAGCGCGCTCTAGACACAGCAATCAGTCAGTTACAACACAACGCGTGTGTAGTCCCATCAGAGTATCTGTGTCAGCAGGTGGCCTCAAGGTTGGAGGAGCCAGCATTTGTGACTGGTGGGGGGGGCGCTGGCCGATCCCCACATTGGCAGGATTTAGTTTGGTGAGAAAAGCACTCGTCCCTCCAATATGTGAAGCTTGAAAAAAAAAAAAATCTGACAATATTGGGACGGACAGGGTGCTCCTCACAAATCAGTGCGACACAACTATACACCTGTCAGTGGTACTTTCTGAGAGAAGAGTGTATGTTTTTGTTTGGATTTTGGCTGTAGTGCAGAGTTTGTGCTTAAAAAAACACCCACACTCCTTTCCCCCCCCCTCTTTCATTTGCAAAGTTGAGTTTATCCCCTTTCAGGACTGATACATATTCATGACATATTGGAGTAATTATTTCAGAAAAAAAACAAACATTTATTGCTTCGTTGTATAGCCCGTTGTTCTCATCATATTTTCCGCCCACTAGCAATTAAAAAGTAGATCACCCTCATTTGAATTTACTCTTCACTGTTTTTTTAAGAAAACAAATAAAAATTAAATATATCATTATATGCACACAGTATATGAGAGCAGCTCGGTTACGGCCTCGGGCTTTAGTTTCAGCACCATGGCCAGTGACTCTGAGGCCGGCCACATTGTGTGCGCCTGGGCGCGTTTGAATGTTCACCCCAGACTTCTGACTACCACGAGAATGGCCTTTGCCTGGATAAGCCAGAGCGGAGACTTGAGCAAATGTCTACGCCGCTCGGTGTCGAGCTTTAGCGCTGACCTATCATGTCGCACCATCTGCCATGTTGAACGCGGCGCGACTACATCGGCCTCAGATCGCCCCATTAGGGGAATACACGGGAAATACACACATCGTCGCGCACACCAGCCCCAACAGTGGGCCCTAGTTGTCATAAAGGGATTGGGGAAGGATGAGCTCCCGTTGATTAAGCATGCCAACCCCTGACACTGACATTTAGCACGACACTGAGGGGCCTGCTATAGGCCAATGCCATTCGCTCTCTGAGAATACTCATGCAAATTGAAAGGAGCCAAAACCTCCTCAGTATATGTGCCTCATTGCCGTCGTCCTCTTTCATCTGCTGCACTCCGACATAGCGCCACCGAGACGTCTATAACTCCGCCTCTCTCTCTCTCTCTCGCTCCTGATGGAAGGCAGCCTGATGAATATTTATCGGTTCACCGGGTCAAGGTGTTATATCCGCATTTTTCGACATGACACAACGCACGCCCTCACCCCTCATGTATGTGGCAGGGCATTCATCACCGGGGGGGAATCGTTTACCGCCTGGCCTTGCGCCACCTGCTTCCCAGCCTGCCAGTAGGTCTGGTTGCATCTCCGTAAGCACTTTTCCCAAACTGCTCTGAAGCCGAATGTCGGAAGGCTCTGACCCTTGCTCACTTCAAATCAAGGCGGCGACCCCCTGGTCATAGATTCCTTAAGCCCTGCAAACCCACGTCTTTTCTCTGGATCTTATGATGGCGATCCAGAATAACTGTGGTCAAACCATACATTGGAAATGCTATTCCGGTGCTCCATAAACACTGGCTGCATTGTTGTGTGGAAACCGTCATAACCCCTCTTATGCAGTTTCACAGTCTCATAAAAATCAATCTCCTGGAAATAAATTCTAATCTTACCATCTCCCCAGCTCTTCCAGACACCTAAAGCGTTTGCGAGAGCCTCTGCACACACAGCACACTCCTGCCCATGCATAACAGTCTTTACAAAAAACTGGCTCGGTACAAGAACCATAAACTATATGTGCGTAAACTCTATTTATGCAGCTAGTCAAAGTTTGATGGGAGCATTACATCGAAAACGGTTCATAAAAAAAAAAAAAGTCCACAAGGACATTCTTTAAAACTCCACCATTTACAGTATGACATGGAGGGTCCTGGCTGGAGGCTTACCTGTGGCTGGCGCGCATCATTCCCACTGGACAAAACAAATTGATCCCTGCCGAGGGGAAAAAAAACAAAAAAAAAACAGCCACTCAATCGATCCCCGAACAAATGCGATGAGCTCCATCCATAGTTCGACCCCTTTGGGCTTTTTCGATGTGAGGAAACTTGCTGATCTGCCATGTCCTCCTTTTCTAATAAAGCTGTCATCAGCTGCCAATGAGCACTTTCGTGGCATCGCTCCAAGCTGGCTGAGATCAATAGCGCCTGTCAGGGAGTGTTCCCCGGGCATAATAAGGCTGGTGGACACATGGTAAGCAGACCATGGGGGGGCGGATTGAGGCAACATGCGGATGGGGTACGGACCCTGGTTTCAACAGGGAGACAGGGCACTGTGTTTACACATGGGGTGACCAGGCAGAAGAGAAAATAAGCGATATGATGATGACATACGCGCCAATAATACATCTTAAAGCCGGCGGTGAGGGCGAATTGTCACCAGCTGGTGTATGAATAAGATGAACTGTACAGTAGCTGTTTTTAGTTTCTGTAGTCACCGTGGTGATGTTGTCAGTGTAGTGCGATATCACTCCGCTCCCATCGGTCTAGTCCCACACGTACACGCGCACACATATATATTTATATGTGTGTGCTTCTTCAGAAGATCTGCGGCTCTACCAGTGTCATGCATATTTCATCAAACAACTTGCAAAGCTGCGGAGCCCACAGCTCATGTAGCTCTGACATCTTTACTAAGCAGGCCGCCCTGATGGACACCTTGGACACTTTCCTGCTCGCGCAGCTAATACCAGACCGGAGCCAGTCTCCCTGCCGCCCAATGACACAAACGCCGTCCCGTATCCGCAGAAGGCGCAATGCCGTTTCTCTTTTTCGCCTTGCATACAGCCATTTTTCCTAAGGTGGCATGGCACTGGAACTTGGCCGTTCCTCCGGTACTCTCTGTACACACTCTGCGGCAAAGTGAGGCTCAGGCACACGCAGCCACAGATGAATCCATTTCTTCCGTCCTTTTCCTATTTTTCATCAATTGCAGTTGTGAAGCCTGAAATGACCTTATGAGTCACATAAAAAGCAGCTACACATCTAAGTGGAAAAGCAAGTCCGCGGTGACGTTAGCAGCTGCTCTGCGATGCCCGGAACTACTGTCCAACATCTGCTTGGATGCTCACAATGTTACCTTCTTCTGCATGCTCGCCTTAGTTCAGTAAAATGTTCCTCGGCTCCCAAATTTCTCATTAGCACAAAACAAAAAGCTCCACCAAAGAAATACCACCAGATTTCATATTAAACAAAGTATCAAATGAATGATAAAATTCCACATTTGATGACATTGTCTAAATAGCTACTACTGAGGCAATGTTTTTTTTTTGTTTGTTTTTTTTTCGCAATCCATACCAGTAGATATTTGGTTATTTCTCTGCAGCGCTGGTGCAATAGGAGAAGTCAGGCGATCACTAAAGTCTGTACGGTTCGTTCTGTGAACATCTGTAGCAAATGTCATCGCGCTCCATCCAACCGTTTTTTGGTAACGCTTCACTAAAAACCACAAATGTCAACCTCATGCTGGAGGTAAAGTAAAAGTCATGCGATTCCCCAGAGTCACCGGGATTCATGCTCTGGGGACCACAAGATTCGGTGATAATCCATCTGATAATTGCTGAGATTGCCCCCCCCCCCACCCCCATACCTGGCTAAAAATATCACGGGTTGTGAAACAGTATTGTTTTTTATATATATGTATTTTTTTCTTTCTGAATAAATGATCTGCTCCTTTAAACAAGCTCACATCAGAGGACAGAGTTTGGGCAGAGGCTGTTATTCAGGTGTTATTTTTCTACAGGCGGTGCTTGCAGTTGATCATTTAGCAAAGCAAGGCAAGGTTGATTTAACAACATCCACATTACTTATTCATGTGAATAGGAATCACAAACAGGAGCGCGATTTGTTGGCTGTCAGTATTTTCTTAATTTTTTTCAAAGGGGCCTAAGCTGCCACGTGAATGTATCAGATAACCTTGTTGTTTCATCTTATTTCATTTCAACGAAGAACACACCTGCCTGTAGGATTTGGAATATGCAACCGGAATATGAAACTTATAATTAGTGTTCCACCTTCATATCCGCATTATTGAGTTCACTGAGGTGCACGCATGGTTGTCTCATTAATTACAGCGGGGCATTTTAAAATGGATCCTGCGGTGAGGAACTGATTGAAGTGGAGGCCTCGCTGATAACCGGGAGAACGCGCTGAACACAGGAAGGCATTACACAGCCCCATGAATGGAAACACTTCCATTACTCTCTGACGGCCGGGCCTCACTTGCTCCTCGCCGCCATTCATCTGCAGACGTAATGACCAAAGAAAAGAGCAAGAGGCTGATCTGTCACAATGATTCACTGTCAATTTAGCGGGCTTCGTATAAAGCTCCGCCGTGTGCTGCGAGCGAGGAGAGGGGCCCCGGCCTGCTAACTCGTCTTATAATCTACATATTGACACATCTAATGGCACCGCGCTGATTGGGAACCACTGTGTGGAGATGACTTCACGGCGAACACTTAAAATTGACTGCTGGTGGTGTCGGGGGGTGATAACTGTTGTGGCCAGCAGCAGCTGGATGTGCCGCAGACTGTGTTATGACATGTGACGTGGCACTAAAGCAAAAATGTGTCATGTCTTGCTGTTTGAATGTGTGTGGCCATGCGTGAACCAAAGATGACTAAAATGCTGACGCGCAATCAATCACTGATTCTATTTCCTGGTGACATGGGAGAGCCACTGAGCTGAATGCCCAAAGCACCGTGCGGCCCGGCTCGTGCCAAATTGGATTTGATATATAGAACGTAAAGTTTATACTGATACTGATGTCCCTGGGAACAAAGGTTTGTTGGAAGACAATGCAAAACCCAGCGGCATAATTTGGCACTATGTCCGTTAACATATTGCATCTTTTTCCAAGGGTTTTGCTGCAGAACTTGTTTTTTGGCATTATAACAACATATCTTTTGCCATAACAGTTTTTATTCAAAGTATACAATACTTAAGAAATGCCACTTAAGTCAATTCACTGTATGCATGCCTAATCATCAAAATCACAGAAGTATAGTGGCAAAGGAACGCAAACCTATACTAAGAGTGCTCATCATGCACAACGGACCCTGTCAGTGTTCTATCATTGATCTGGAATTATTGATGCATTATCCCCTAAGGACAGAGCGTAATTTAAACAGTTTCATTATCAGGGATTGCACAATCTATTCCTATTGAGCAATCTCATGAGTTTAATTTAGATTTAAATCTAAACTGTCTAGTCTATAATTTAACTGTGCTGCACTGCTTTGCACCTACCGGAAATATAGTGTCTGGCGCCATCGTGTGGCCATGGGGGTCGTTACACCAGTGTGCATGGCAATCGCAACCGTCCTCTGATCAAGTGCTGTTATTTAAAAAAGAAAACTGACGATGAGAGAGACGTCAGTTGCTTGTTATTGTTTTTTTTATCAGGATTTTGACGGCGTTGCAGACTGTAAATAACGAGTATTAAAATCATTGAAATATCATTAAGAATATGACATTTGAGAGCCGCTCGTCATTTGGTCCAGGTCTCTACGCCCCTAACCTTTAAATAACACAAGTATGACGATATTTCCATGCAATTCATGCAAATGACTCGACTTTGCAAAAAGTTGCAGGCGCGCGTACGAGCGCACCTCGGCAGAAACCACTTTGGGTTCATCCATCCCATTTCCTGGACCAGTTTCCTGAGGGAGGGCCGGAGAGGAGAGGCAGGCATGGGAAAGTTCACCCAACTTTTTCCGATGACACATTTAGTCTTTTTAAAGAAGGTTCGAGCTGTGCAGAGAGAGGAAAGTAAACCGGGAGCTGTGCACCGGTGACGAGACTAGGGCCGATTCACGAGAGAGAAAGGTGAGAAGCCTTTTCTATAAGATAATACGAATCTTACAAATCGGCAGAATATCATTTCCACAGGTGTGGATAACTTTGTTTGGACTCAGGGTCATTCTGTTCTCATCATGTTTACATCCTTTAGATCTGCAGTGATGTATAGGGTCTGGACCTTTTAAATTCCAGCAGAATATCCGTTATTTCGTTTTTTTATTTTTATTTTCTCGTCAACATATTTTAGTCCCATAGAATTTCTTTGAAATGATTTAAAAATGACTTTAAGTGTACCAATGATACATGTAATGAGATTAAGGGATCATCAATCGCCCATTGTGACTTAGTGACTGTGACACCAATGTTTTTTTGTTTATGGGTTTGTTTGTTTTTTGTTAAAAGTATTAGAGAGATAATTACAATAGTCCAGAATGTAAGGATGAATGGATCAGTCTGGTTAAGGGCCTTTTTTCGTGTGTCTGTCAGGGCCCCGGTTCATTGTCTTGACTCATCCTGTCAGAAGAGTTAGTGTTTTCATGTTTTCTTCTCGGAGGGGAAGAAATAACAGAAAAACAAAAATAGTCTAAACAAGTAGACAAATGTCACAGCAGCGCCCCAGCTCCCCCACACAGGATGTTTGTTCAGATGCGTGCGTGCATGTGTGTCTGCGTGTACACGGACGTTCATCTTATTGAGCCTTTTATCGTACACAATTTCCAACATCCGTCACCCAAATGTATCATGACAACATTTCTAAAAAACCAATACTCCTTCCCATAATTGGATTCGGCTCTAACTCTGTCATGAACCCACCTTTAAAGAATCCAAAGGGGATTTCCTGTATAATTTAAACATCTGAGTTGCCTCTCCGTCTCCCTTAATGCAGTCTGGCTGTGAACAGTAAAACTGTGCAGTGTTTCCACCCGTATTAACCAACTTTAGTGCCATGTGGTTTGGTTTTAGTTCATGTTAATGTGCGGGGAGCCTTGTTTTTCACATGTTCACAGCCCACCCGAAACAACAGTGTGAGCTCATGGAAGAACTAATTGGGGCTTACAGTCAGATACGCGTGTGCTTAAATATAAAAGACACCCCATTATAGTGAAGAGGTTGGAAAAGCTGCGCTCATGTGTTCCGCGTAGAAATAATGAAAAACGTATGCATAGGCTGTGTGCTTATAAAAACCTTCAAGGGTTTTGTAGAGGAAGTGAGATACATCATATAATGCTTGGGAGCTTTTTCTAGCGGATTTCAACGAATCAAGTACTGTGTATTTCCCAAAATCGTATAAAAAAATCCAAAATCCAACAGATTTTGTGGAATGCAGTGATAAAAGGTCTTGACCAACCTTTTCTGGCTTATTATACCCTCCCCCTCAGGATGAATGGGAGTCTGCTCTTATGCGTCTTTGCTGAAAATTAGAATTTTCCGCAGCGGGCTATATTTGAAGCAGAACCATAATTAAAGCCTAAACAGAAATTGTACTGGATTGAACTTGTTCTCCTTCATAGTATTTCTAGATCTCTAATTATCTCCCTGATCCACTCATCCATCCCCCGCCTACCAACTATGTCTCTCAGAAGCAGAGGATGTCCAGAGCTGACTGGTCCTTCCTGGAGAACCTGCTGGTGGAGGGCCAGGAGTATTCCACGGGCATCGGCCGCATCTGGCTCACCATCCTCTTCCTGTTCCGCATGCTGGTCCTGGGCGCTGCCGCCGAGTCCGCCTGGGACGACGAGCAGGCCGACTTTGTGTGCAACACGCGACAGCCCGGTTGCACCACCGTCTGCTACGACAAGGCCTTCCCCATCTCCCATTTCCGCTTCTTCGTCCTCCAGGTGATCTTCGTGTCCACGCCGACCATCTTCTACTTTGGCTATGTGGCCACAAGGGCCGCGAAGGACAAGGCCAAGGAGGAGGAGAAGGAGGGGGCCGGAAGTAAGAGAGCAGAGGTTGTAACAGAAGGGGGCGACAAGAATGTCACCAGAGACCATGCAGAGGAGGACGAGAAACAGGAGTACGTCGCCAAGGGTCGAAAAGCGGACAAGGCTCCTCCTAAGGCCCCGAAACTCAAAGGCCGGCTGCTCGGTGCGTACGCGTTCAGCATCCTGATAAAGGTCCTCCTGGAAGCAGGCTTCATCGTGGGCCTGTGGGTCCTCTACGACGGCTTCTACGTCGCCGCAAAGTTCGAGTGCACCATGTCGCCCTGTCCTCACACGGTGGACTGCTTCGTCTCCCGGCCCACGGAGAAGACCATCTTCACCATCTACTCCCAGGCCATCGCCGCCATATCCCTGATCCTCAACCTGGTGGAGCTGCTCCACCTCCTCCAGCTCGCCGTCACCCACCGGCTGGAGAAGTGCTACCGCGAGCGGCGGCAGGACTTCCTGCCTCGGCCCGAGCCGGTGCCCACCGCGCCGCAGACTCCGGAGCTGCGGGCGGAGGCGCCGCGGGAGGGCCTCCCCCCGCAGGGCGAGGCCGCGCGTTACTCCAATCCCTGCGAAAGCTACGGGGATCTGGGGATAGAGATGAACTGGGCTCCCGGGGAAGCCCAGAACGACTTGCTTCCCAGTTACGTGAAATGCATGGGGGCTATGAAGACACACACCCCGAGGGTGCACTATAAGAAACACGAACATCACCCTGAAAAACACTGTAAAGGTGCCAAGGTGCATAAGGGGCAGTCCAAGCAGAAGCATTACGTTTGATGCAGTCAGATGCGGTGATGCCCTCTCAGTGACTATGAAAGCTTTGTTTCAGATTTTTTTTTTTTCATAAATACTACTGAGTGTCAGGAGTGCAGGGCACATAAGGGAAAAGATGAAGAAGAACAACTACTGCACTGTGAACCCTCAATGCCTCAGAGGCAGGTAGACACTCAAACTGAGATTTACCGGATAAATGGACCTATTCAAAAACCAAAACATTCCGGGACCACGCACGCCCCCCCCCCGAGGCAAAAAGAAAATCAGACTCCGCTGTGAGAGCAGATTATAGTCATGAGATTTCCTTCATGTTACATTTAATGGCTCTCGGTGCTTAATGTGACAGTGGAAAAAACAACACAGTGGCAGTGGAGGGGGGGGGGGGGAGTGTCTGCGGAGACAGTGTGATGTGTGTTTGTGAAGCCATTCAGCAGAAGCAGATTTAAGCATATTCCTCTGAGATTTACACTGTATCCCAGGGAGCTGACTGAAGCCCCCCCCCCCTGCTCCGTCCACACTGTGGAATGTACTGGTCACTGCGTCCCGGGAGGATAATGGCTGCGTGGACGCAGGCACGCATGCATGCACATCCTCCTGCAATGTACTTTTCCCCTTTCACCCAGTGGGGTTTTTTTGGGGTCATGGCTTACCATTCCCAGTATCCGTTGTTACTTTATTTGTGAAGAGAGCGGGAGCGAGGGCACCGACGCATACAGCACATCATCACAAGAACTGAAAACTGCAGCAAAGGCAAACCATTTAGAGCCCCGAGAGCCCAGTTCAAAAAAAAAAAAAAGTGCACGAGTAATTGCGCAGTGAACGGACTGAAAAGAGCGTGTGAATGAATGGTGTGAAAACTGTATTTAATGTACCTGGTATTGTGAAAAAATGACTTGTGTTAATATTTATTATTTTCAATAAAATGTTTTAAAATAGCGTCAGTTCATGATCACATAGTTATGCAACGAAGTATACACGCAGAAGAGGGGGAATGGATTTCAAGTGTGTGTTGCTTCTTTTGTCGAGCCGTGCACTTCCCACTATCCAAATACTGTCACCATCAGGAAGCACTAAAGCCCTCTGGAGAACGTGCTTCAGGAATATTAGGCCAAGGTGTGGAGAAGTGGGTGAGCCTTACTGGGAAATCATAAGCGTAACCTCCAGAGGGGGGAAATAGATTTGACTGACTGGAGGTTTTCAAATCCATAGCTAGAGATGAAAAGCATGAATTGTTATATGGCAGTAAAATGTGCTGAGGGCTCAAAAACAGATGGTCTGTCGAGCAATTCGTAGAATCCATCATTTCTCTATCAAGGTTTGAAAAGAAAGAAGCTCTGAATGAAGGTAATACGTCTCTTCAGAGAGCAAGCCGCAGCCATCTGCCGTACAACACTCACTTCCAGCCATTTACCCGACTGTCTCCATGACAATGAGCAGCCGTCTACCACAGGAAAGAGGCATAATGGGAAATTGAAGTGAGTCCGGTTCTCATAAAGACAAGCGCTTGAACTCTGTGGAGGACGCCGCAATTATTCTTCTTTTTTGAAACAAAACGATCCAATCTCATTCTTTTGTTAGGCAGCTGTTTTTATCTAAATACTTGATGATTTAACAAAGGTGCTCTGGGTGGATTGTGATTTGATAGCGGGCAGCCTCTGCGTCTGCGTCAGGGATAAATTGGCAGATGTTGTGGAGGGAAACATTCCAAAACCCAGCCTGCCGGAGCTGCCCGGTTCCATGCATGTTCGCGAGGACTTGGACGGCATTCCCTCGTTATCTCGCTCCAAAAGGGGGCGGGAGCTTTTGTGCGTGCGTGTGTGTCTGCGTTTGTCCGCACGCCTTCGTGTGACTGGTCAAGTGGGTGTTTTCACAAAAAAAAAAAAAGCCAAGGGGTCACGTAACAGATTGCGCACTGTGACCCCTATATCGGCCCTCTGCTGCCAACCAAAGCCTCACAGAGCTGATTTTGTCCTCTGGAGAAAATATAAAGCCGCAGAATGAAAACAATGGTGAGGGCTGCTCCAACATTGTTTTTGTTTTTTTTCCCTTAATACAGGGTCAATATCCGCTTTCCATAGAAATCCCAGCCCACTAAAGGTAAAAATGAAAGCTGCTTCTAGTGATGTTTTCTCTATCGGCACAATAGGACATAAGGACATTTAGTTACCCACCCAATAATTTGTGTCTCGGCTGTTTCCTCAAATTCAAGGCACTCCCATCAATCACTGCATTCGGAGGGACATTCGAGTACAAAAGCTTGAAAGGTCACATTTTTGTTTGGGTCAAACGGAGATAGTAGAGGAGTGGTCACTATCGGGGGGGGGGGGAACCCCAAGCTATGCCCACAGGTTTTTTCGTCTTTATGAGAACTCTGGGATGTGATGCCATTCTGACTGTGCTTCCTGACATTGTTGACACTGCTGATACATTTCCTCACTCTGATGGTGACACAAACAGTTTGGTCAATCAGATGACACACACCGAGTTGTGTCTCTAACATGAATTCCCTGGAGACTTCACTTAACCTCACCAAAAATTCGAATGATTTATAGTATGTCGCCATCATGTGACTGTGTAAGCAGCTTTGGCTCCACGCAACATGAGCAAAAGGCCACACACACACACACACACAAACTTGTAAACAGTAAAGCGGTACAAAGGGTCATCGAACAGCCTCCAGGCCCCTTAAAAAACTGGAAAAAAAAGACAGAATCTCCTTTAGGAAACGTCTTATCAACATCCCCTATAGAAATACGCCCCCTTTTCTTTCAAATGAGAATCTATTGTTTTTTTTCACTGCGCTTTAAACCTCATTCCTCATCGTCACATTTGTCATTATTTTATATTTGCTTTGGTCTTCTACGATCTCGACGATGAAAGGAAAAAGATTTTGGTCATATCACTCAGCTCTATCCTCCGCTGTCATACTTCCTGTCAGCTGTACTGCGGGGGGAAGCCGCTCGCACACACAGACACGCACTTGAGAAGTCAGAAATGACCAGCGTGACCTCGCTTCACAAATCTCAGACTTTCATACATAGAGAACATAAACAACGGACGGGCACTGCTTAAATTAGCCGGACGAGGGGTTGTTATGTAATATTTCTTTATTTGGGTCTAATTGGAAACAATGCGAGCACACCACCAACACACGACTTTCTCTGTATCCATAACAATGTCACGTCCAAACACCCAGCGCCTTCATTTGGGCATTTGTGCTGCGCGACCATACAACAGAAAGAGAAAAAAAAAAGTCATTTGAGCGGTTGCTAAATTTAAATCCTGAATAGGAAGTGGGTCTATATCTGTTTCCTGTTCCAGTATTGTTCCTCCCCAGGGATTGGATGCTGGTGATTGTTCACCCTGACAATGAGCCCGCAGTGGGCATTGTTGCATTGTGTGTTCGTGTCCTGGTTACCCCTGTGTCTTGTAGACCTAATGTCATGGCAGAATCATCAAAGGGCCAGTGAAAGAAGGGGGGGGGGGGATGCTGGAGGGAATTAGGGTGCAGGTACCACTTATAGCTCATAGAGGTTTGCGTGGATGCGGTCTGCGTCTCAGTGAAGTTTAGTGGCTACGTGCCATTCTTCAAATAGCCCTGTGAGAATATACCTGCAAATGTTTAAACTGTAATGGTGTTTAGTCTGTGTGTACATTTGATTTACGGCAATGGATGATGTGTATATGTGCAGTGTTTAATCAGGGGAAGCGTTGCCCTTCCAACAGACAGCTCTATTGTTCCTGCAGCAGTGAGAACACCGTCTCCAGTCTGTCCGCTCAGGATGTTCGATGGACCTCCTTAAAAATAATAAAAAAAAGAATAGACCAGCTAGCATCACCCACACCTATCATCCCCCATCATCCAGCGAAAACAATGGAACACCTCCCGACGCCCCCCCACTCGTTTCCCGTGTGCCTCGGAGCTCGGTTCCCACAGTAATGTCCAGTTTTGAGGAGCCATTGTTGAGACACCCGACCTGTCCTCCGATTGTTCCCAGAAGGACACGAACACACACAAACACACACACACACCTTTCACACACCTCACCCCCACCTCTTCTTCCCCACTAGTTTCAAATGGAAACTTTCACAATTGCCCCTTTGCACATGCCTTACCGGGGTCACTGGAGCGGAGCGCGTCATTCCACATATAGCAAACTTAAGAGGGGAGGAAAAGCGGACGGCTGCCGATAGCCGAGCAGTATTTACCAGTCTGGTGCCAGTCTAAATCGGGGTCCCATTATTTTTTTTCCCCCATGTCACCAGCTGGCAGGGTAACGTAGAATAACCTATCCCGGCAAACTGGAAAGGTGACCGACCATCCGTTCCATTTAGAAAGCTGCAGGAGCATGAGAGAGGTTTCGTTCAGTAACACAGGAAAGGCTGCAGGACCGGAGCCAACAAAATCATCACCAAGGGTCCACACGTGTCCACACAAGTTAGTTCATATAACTATACTGCTGTACCATAACCTCTATTGGTTTGATGTATGTCCGACTGGCGCCATGTCAGAGCGAGACTGTGATCTGTGTCAAAAAAATATCACAAAAGAAAAGAAAATCAGCAATGGTGAGAACCCTGTTCTTCAAGTGTGCTTGAACTAATCCACAGCTAGGCCACAGCTATTTTAATCCAGATTTGTGTCAAACACCAATCACCAATCAACTCCGGTTGATACAAGTGCTCCATGTGCAAAAAAATCATGTGAAGTCGCAAAACAACACTGGACTGGTGTTTTCCTCAATATTCTGTGTCACAGGTCAGACTTCTAAAGGTGAATAGGTTGACCATTTCCCCAGTTTTAATTGCGAAGGAAACTCATTGTAGACAAAATAAACGATGTGTGAGCAGTCATTACTTCCTTCCTCTGCAGTTAATGTTACTTTCTGTCCTTGACAGCAGCATTGTTTCATACTCAGACCATACAGTAAAAAAAAAATCCTCAGACAATTCAACTTAATAGTAAATCTGGACACAAACTTACGTACAAACGTATCTTTTATTAATCACATTTTTCAATAGCACACAATAATTCACCATCAGCTTTTAGTGTGCAAATAAAATGCAAACTTTCTAAAATGAAAGTATTGTGTTGACGTTTCCGACAATAGGACTATGCAGCTTTGACTTCCTGAGAGACCACCCACACTGCTGGCTTATTTTGTCACATACCATCAAAGGATACACGAGATAAAAAGAGCTACCACAAAGGCCACTCTTTCTTCCTCCACTTTTATGCTCACAAGCAGACATTCTTTCATCACATAAAGAAGAAACTTGAGGGGAAACATCTGCATGTCCAGGGTAGACATTTCAAAGCCTGAACAAGCGCACAATACAATATTTCAGTTTGTTTTGTTTTGTCTAATTGCAGTGAGTTATTGATCAGTGCATGAGTTGGATCGTGAGGAAGGTCAGAGAATCACGTACAGCATGTACACGGTATATTTGACTGAATAAAACGCCACAGGTTTTCCTTAGCCACTCCCCTGTTTCTAGAAAATGTCTGACATAGTCGACAAAGTCAAACGCTGTTGGGTTGAAGCATGGCTGCGTTGAACTGGAGGAGTAGATGTTCTGACCTCTGCTTCACCCCCTTTGCTCCCAGGGTTTTCGTCCTCCAAACATGAGTCCAGCAGCCGTTAGCTCTTCTCTGATCGGTTCCGGTTCAGAGCTGCTCTGGGTGTAAACTCCAGTTTGTCTTTAAGGCTAAGCACCTGCGTGCCGTCCACACCCGCTTGCTCCTGAAGCTTCCTTTCCTCCCTCAGCTCCAGGGTCCCCTTCTCCTCCCCTCGAGGTTTGGGGGTCCCTTTGATAAACCACTCCAGGTGGTAGCCCACTGCTCCCACCACAAAGGCAACCGGAAAGGTGACATAAGGAGCGTAGGTCCGCATCGCGGTCCACACTATGGGCCACATGACTGCACCAAGCTTTGGCTCCTTTGTGGGAGAAAAGTGAAAATGAAGTGAATATTAACTTGCATTATGGTACTATTATGGTTAAACTACCGTCATTTAACTATGAAAAAAGTCTTGGTTCAAACATTCAAACTTTGAATGAATGGGATAAATGGTTCCCTCTTGTGGTATCAAGGCACAAGCTCAACATTGAGCTTCATTTAATTACAGACTGGCGAACGGCATAAAAGAACATAAAGAACGTCTCCTTTAAAAACCACAGTGCTTGTATTGTGAGTCGTCTGACAAAAACCTATTTAAAAAGTAAATAAATAAATCATTCTTCAGTAATGCCAGTATGTTGTTATGGCAACCTATTACGTCATGGCTAGTGGTTAGTAATGCATAACTTGAGGTTGATCGTGATTAATATGCTTGACGATTTTTTAACCGCTCCCCTACGATCTATCTACATTTATATGGCATATACATTTATTATAAGACTGTCGCTAAATATTACATTTGATAATGTTTTTACAAAGTCATTTAATGACACTGCTCGTAACTGGTGAACTTTAATGACAAACATGGACGATTAATCCTGAGCTATAACACACTGAAATCTGTCCACTTCATCGGCCAAAATAAATTCAAAAAATAAAGTATCTTTCTATGATTTTAACATGTATTTAGGTTTATTTCACTCACCTCTAACACGTTGATACAGCGGCGGATTTCGTGACTTCCGCCTGACTGTCTGTTGACTTCCTGCTTCGCTTTGATTGGCCGAGTAGCATCGCCGTGCCTTAACCAAGAGGGTCTCAGCTGCGTATGCCTCAGTATTTTAGCGCCATTGTGTGGTGGAAATACCACACTACACTTGTTGTAATTAAAGGAAAAATATACTAGTTAGAACTGCTGCTATTATTCAAATGTGCAAGTAATGTGGTGGAATGTGACAGAAAATTGTGTAATGATTACTGTAGAGATAATTAATATGTGAATGTTCAGTTTATGGTCATTAAAACCACATCTATTCACAAGAAAAACAATTATTATTATTTCTTACTGACTATTACAAAACAAATAACTTTTTAAAGCATTTGATTTGGAAATACTATTTTCTATTTGGAAACAGATTGGAGTTCTGTTACATAACATACAGTGCGTTGTGTCCTTTTCTACAGCTCTGACTGGGAGTCCTAAAAATACCCTCTCTTTGCGTGTTGTGTTTAAGCAGTTGATGGCATTCTAGCATAAAATCCCCCTCTCGAGGAAAATTCATGAGAGCCTGACAGATCTGTCGCCACTCTTGTGTAACATGTTGACAAGGCGTGAGCTACCCCCTTGTGGATGACAAGGCCTTCAACTGTCAACAGAGGATTTTATAAATTATTATTATTTTTTTGTTTAAAAGCACATTTAAAGACAGAGACAGGTTCAGAGGCTGATGATGCTGGAACTCTACCAGTGAGGGGCACATGTCTGATCTGACTTGGTTGGTCATTTGAGCAGCAGCAGCAGCAGAGAGTGGGAAAAAAAGGTTTATTTCCAAATTGTCAAGTTATTATTACTTCTGGGCGCTGACACGGTTGTGATTAACAGGATTCTGTGTGGGTGATTATGCCTCATGCTTCAACAGGATTCGTCCCTCCCCGCGCTGTCCATCTCGTAGTTGCCAAAACTGGCATTTGATCAGTGCTGTCAGATAGAGTGAAATGTGCTCACCCCCTGTGGGGGGAAAAAACAACATGACCAGTGCCAGTTCTACTTTACTACCCACCCTTAATAATGCCAGGATTATTTCATCAACCGCTGTTTATTAGCACATGAGATTTAGGGCAATGATAGACAAGGTTTTCATTTAAAAATAAAATACAACCATCCAAATAACAAACTGGTGCTGACAGAACGGAGGGCCGCCGACCACCACACCGACTGAAGCCCTGTAGACCTGCTCTATTTGCCCAAGTTAATTACTGGTGTCAGGCATGGTCAGTGGTGGGAAAATTCCTCATTACACAGGAAATGACAGTCAGGACTCCGGTTAAACCACGGCTGAGTCATAGATGCCAGAAAAGGCAGCTGCATGGCTCTCCACATGATGCACTTCTGGCCTCTCTTTGAAGTCCCCAAACTGGAGCGTTTCTGAAATTGCTCCAAACGTGTTCAGGTGACGATTTGAAAGGAGAGGCTGGGTGGCAGGGAGAATATGACTCAAAGTGTGCTTAAGGACCTGGGACAGCTATGTTTAGCATCTGATTAAGATGGAGGGAGAGGAGTGTGGAGGAGATGGATGTGCAATATGACCAAAGAGGATGCACAAACGCATTTGATGGATTGCCTGTGATTTGTAATGAGACGGGGAGAAGCAGGAGGACTCTTGACACAGACTGTGATCAAGCAGAGTAACAGATGGTGACGAAAAACAAGCGCCAGATGTGGGAGGACAGGCGTTTTTTTTTTTGCTCGGCAAAGTGAGAAATGAGGAACCAATTAGGAGCTTTTTGAAATCTAAGGTCATGAGCCAGGTTTGGAGTTCAACAAGCCTCGACTGCTTTTAGTTAATTAGTACTGTTATTGTCAAAATGTGTTTTTATTAACAGTAAAGTGGTATTAGAATTGAACAAAGCTGCATTAACACAACAGCAACCATTAGATTAAACACTACCCACATAAAGAAATGAAAATTAATTTTTCATTATGGAGAACAGTTGTCAGGAAAGAAAAACAAATGGCATCAAAATGTGATATGGAAGCATTTATTTGGATTTGGCATCAACAACTCTTTTGGCCATCTTTCATGGTAACGTATAACTCAGTGGAGTGTATCATCTGTTGAAGTAGCGGCCCCACAGTCATTGAGGTGAAGTCATACATAATGGAGGACCCTGCATTTTCAGGGCTTTTTTGTCACATTCACACACACACACACACATACACTGTAGATCTGTAGAGATGGTCATTTCTGCTTTCTCCTTTTATGTATTGTCTTTTACGTCCCCTGGTGCAGTAATACACTGATTCTGGTCCTGAAAGCATGCTGCTTTGTTTGGTTCACTTTCAGTTATGAAGCGTGTTTGGACAAGTGCTCTCTCCGATCTCAATTATTCATGACTTTCAATACTAATCCTTGTAAACAAGAGACTTGTTGACTGCCTCTGCCACCAAGGCATCTATGGTGATATGGACCTGTTCAGAAGGACCTACAGTACAGTCGGTGGTTACAGTTAAGCTATGTGTTAGGTTACCTTTCTGATAGCTCTCTAGGCTCGACCTATTTACAGTAGCAAGCCGTGGGAAAAAAATGTGCACTGGCTTTACTGTATACATACCAGCATATGGAGGCACTTATGTGGGAACACAAAGAAAACCCGGAGCAGAATGGAATCTGAACATGGAATGATGGCGTCAGTGGCACAAATCTCACATGAGCCTGGTCATGGCACCGGAGAGGAAGTCCTCGTAGTTGATGCGAATGTTGCCCGTCATGGTGGTGTCTCGCTCCCGGAACACCTGCGTCATGCTCTGGAGCTGGGTGCACACCTGGATGAAGCGGTCCAGCTGGACGCCGGGGCGCGCGCCCCGCAGCGTGTAGCGCTGCACCAGGGTCTCGGTGAACTGGGGACTGAGGTTGTAGCCCATCTGAGCGAGGGCTGAAGAGAAGAGAGGGGGAGGGAGAGAGAGAGAGAGAGAGATTTTGGTGGTGTTTTCCGTAACAACACGGACATATCCCAACATGAGCGCAAACTGATGGGCATACCTTGATGCAGCTCTGTGCCACTGATGGTCCCTGAGCGGTCTCGATCATACTGCTGAAACAACGCTCTCCACCGCTGCATGAAGTCCCACAGTGCTGAGAAACTATACAGGTCCATGCGACCTGACCGGGTCTTGTCAAACATGTCTAACAGGAAATACAAAACGCAGCATGTTCACCCAACGATGATTCGGACACTTCCCTGCAGTCTTTGCACATTTCTTACACAAACCCTGTCAAAATGCCAATTTTGTGGTATGTAAGGTCACACACATCTTGGTATGGTGAAGAACACATGTTGGTCACTGCCTTGCAAATACAACTGGAATGTGGGGATACTCGCACAAGTGACAAAAACAAACATGACTCATGAGTCATTTTAAGGCCTCGCTGCCTGAGTGTCTCCCTTTAGCAGCAGCAGGTTTCTATTTAGAAACTTAGAGACTCCTTAATCCATTTGTTTTGCCCTTAATAAGACAGTTTAACAAACCAATTCCGCCGATCATTTCATGAAGCCACTTACTGATCATCATGAGGCAGGTCTCGTCGTTAAAAGCAGACCAGTTGGAGTTGACCAGTGCTTGTTTCAGCTCCTTTTGGTTGATGAAGCCACTGCGGTCCGTGTCAACAGTGTGGAACCACTGGAACGCCTCTTGGTTAACACCAGGAGGAATGTTTCCTGCAGAGTGGAGAAATAAGAGGAATGACACGATGGTCAAACGAATATACCCATCAGGGAATATTAATTTTTATTTTTTTTGGCAAGATTGATTTTCGTCTTCAATCAATCCGAACAAACAAGTAACATTTATTCTATTCACTGTTTTCATATTTATATTGCATAGCAGTTATTGTTCCAATGAAGCTCTCTGGCTTTGTGGAGTAAAGAAAGTGTGGAAAAAATGTAATAGAAATAAGAGAAGACTGTAAACATTCTCCAAAATAAAGCATCTGCCTCATTTCGATGCACAAATATTGTTTATTTACCCGGAGATGAAGAAAAACACTTCTTCTGTCTGACAATTGAAGCTGTGCCGACTCTGTCGAGCAGATTTTGATCATAAAAAAGAATACATCTGTGCATGACTCAGTCTGTTGCCTTTAAAGTCTAGGAGGCACTGGTTTGGAAAACATGTGGGATCCGTATAATGACTAACACCGAATATATTCTCTATACATATATATTTGACGGGCTAAATGTATTCCTACAACTACATTTTAAATGTTTCTCAGTAAAAAGGAGTAAAAAATTATCCACATTTTACTTGCTGGATAAATATTACAAATAATAACGATTTGTAATAATATCACTGTCCTTAATATTATGAACCAGTTGGCATTCTGTTACAGAAAAAAATCTCCATCCACAGTTATACCGGCCCAGTGCAGAGGTTTAAAGGTTGTGAAAAGGGCATCTTAGTGAGAAGGAGAGTGCTTGGGTGAGAGGCCATTAACTGAACGCATGGAGAAAAAGAGAGGGAGTGTGTGAAAATAGGGTGCTAGACGAGGGGGCGCAGGTTGTCAGAAAAACGAATGGGGAGAGAGGGACAGGTGACACCTCAGGCCGGACCCTGATGGATTCTGTCCCTGTGGCGACGTCGGCTTTTAGCGTCCGACTCCCACTTAGCTACTACAGGGTACAGTGTAATCACACACACACACACACACACACACACACACAGACAGACAATGCACTCTCTACCCATCTGTCTCTTCCTCTGTTTAGCCCTCGCTCAGTATTACCGGAGTCATCACTCCGGCTGTGTAATCCTGCTGAGGGGCACAAACTGAGCCCTGTCTCTACATGCCTGTCTGGGAACGCGAGTCATTTTCGATCCATCATCCCACCGGAGAGCGACGGAGGACAAAAACACAAGGACGCGGTGAAGACGGGGCACAGGAACCCATCGGCAGCCTCCTCACGTTCACAGTGTGGAGGAAGACGGTGACACAGCATCAATCCCCGACCCATAGTTACCTGCAGGGGCATGGTGTCCATAATGTCCTGCCTGAGGCTGTCCCCCATATCCTCCGTAATGCCCACTCGGGGCACTGGGCCTGTACTGCCCTCCGTGACCCGGGGCTCCAGCGTACGGGCCTCCCTGTGGACCTGCTGCTCCTCCGTATGGAGCTGAGTGGGGGGGGCCATAGGGCCCACGGCCACCCCCGTATGGGGCCCCTTGTTGTGGGTGTCCCACTCCTGGATAACCCTGCCGGGTTGCAATGAACAAAAGTTCACTATTACTTCAAGTACAGGGTAAAAGCAGCATGACCGTTAAGAACTCAAAATACTATATAAGCCCATAGTATCACAGGTACTTCCGTTAGTACTTTGCGGTATACTCCACTAGCATTACGTTCAGTTAAAGAAGTAATCAGCAGATTACTTACTAATTTAAAGTAACCATACTTTTGTGTACAGTTGTATTAGTAATCAGTAAATATAGTCCAAATGTTTGTTATGTATAAGATAACAATACATCTCAGCTGCTGTGGTTACCTCTACTTTTTCATTGTAAATACACGATCCGGTCTAAACTTCCGTCTCCTTCAACAGACACAAACAAGATCTGGTGACATATCTACACATATTTAGATTATAATCTTTATTTAATCTACTTGTAAAATATGACTTCGCCTTACAATTGATTTCAAAATACGCTAAAACAGAGAGAAACGGTCACTAATGAATAACAGTGTAGTAACACCCTGTTAGCCACGGTAAAGACATCAAGGGCTAACGTTAGCCGTGGCTCTGCGGCCTACCAGTTAAACAAAGCAATACAACAATAATAATCAACAACAACATTATCACGTTGTTAACAAACACACAAAACCCCACAAATGAGTGTTACTGTACCTGACCGTAGTGGAAACTCATGTTGGACTGGATTCACTTCCTCGAACACGGCTCAAACGTGAAGGCGGATACTGCACCGCCCGGCTCTGGTCGACAGTTGGTTAATGTCCACGTCTGTCAAAACCCCACCCGCGTTCCGCGCTTCTGATTGGACAGTGGAGAGGGGACGGGGGTGATGACGACAGCACCTATGTACCCAATACTTAAAGCGTTACTCAGTCTCGTTATGAATCATAGATGAATTCCAGCTGTCATATTTTCTCATTTAATCTGGTGTAGTTCTGTCTGTACAATACTTCTGATTGTAATAATACGGGGGACGGGGGTGATGACGACAGCACCTATGTACCCAATACTTAAAGCGTTACTCAGTCTCGTTATGAATCATAGATGAATTCCAGCTGTCATATTTTCTCATTTAATCTGGTGTAGTTCTGTCTGTACAATACTTCTGATTGTAATAATATGGTGTGATATGGATCCAATCTTAAAGTCAACCATACATTAATTGTAAAGCATTATATATATATATATATATATATATATATATATACTGTTTTGAAATTCATTATAAAAACGTTGTTATGATTCCATTCGTTTACTTTTTATATTTTATTATCAATACAAGATACAATACAGGCGATCAGTGAATACCGCTACGGTAGCAGTAGTTACATTTATATAAATATATATAACGTACATACTGTATACAGCAACTGTAAAATGAAAAAGTGAAAAAGACACGCAGATAGACGAGTGAATATTTTAACAGTGAAATCATTTTATAGGTCAAAAAATAAATACAAAAAAATTGTAAAACAAAATATATTATCTAAAATCTCACTTCTTTCAAGTAACAAATTCATTTGTGGGTAGCAAAACCCATTTTGTGTCATTTCTCAGTTGCATGGATAAGTGCACGAATGTCTGCGAACAAAACCCTTCCGTTATTCCTGTGTTTCCCATAAGGAAGTGCTGTGTGTGTTTATATTTTTATTTGATTGTATTCATAAAGAAGCAGTGTGAATGTTCATGGTAAGTGTTCACTCTGTAACGTTATATTCAACATAACATGTGACCGTTTAGCTTACTACTGGCCAGTAGCAATACACACAACGACAGACACGCACATGTGCACACGCCAAACACATCCTCACACACAACCACACTCACACACTCACACCACCTTTTAAGGAGTTGATTGCACCCGGCGCGCATTCCTGTACAAAGTCATTTAACATGTTAGTATTTACAAAACCTTATCTCAGAAATCCCTGAGTTGACGGACGTCTCTCTGGGGTTGAGCAGCATTACATTTTTGTGTTTATTTTCTAACATAGCTGCTGCCACGTTGTAGCCTACGCTATTTTTTCTCAGGAATCTCCTCTGCAATGGTGTTACTGAGGTTCTGCACAGATAGTGTAGGGTCCACCCTGATGATTGACGTTCTGGATCTAAAGTCTGACCTGGGCTTTGCCAGCGGCTTCATCTCATGAGTCTCCGCAAACATCCTCCTGTCCGCCTCGGCCTTCCTCTTGATGACCTTCTGAATCCTCTTGCAGATGAGGTAGATCATCTCGCAGACGCACATGAAGATGCAGACGGCGGAGGAGACCACCATGAAGATGGTGAAAATCTTCTTCTCGGTGGGACGGGATATGAAGCAGTCCACGATGTTGGGACACGGCTCCAGGGAGCATTTGGACAGGCGGGGCATGTCGTAACCGTCGTAGATATAATACAGGATGTAGAGGAAGCCGGCGTCGAAGCCGGCCTTGAATACCAGACTCACCTACGGGAGGAAAAAAAATGAAGGTTAAAAAGGGAGACACATTTTTCGGCCATTTCATAATAGAGGACATAAAAGTCATGCTGTCGGTCATCCAATAAACAATGGCCGGGTGATTTCACAGTCACTTTGTTGGTTTTAGTTGACAAATGGAGGAGTCCTTTGTTTTGAATTGTTGGTCTGATGTGGGAATTGTAACAAGAGGAGAATCAGAAAGCCCTTTAAGATAAGACAACTCGTACAGATGGTGACAAATGTTATTGTTTGGGTCAAGAAGTGGAAACAGTTTCTCTCGTGATCAGGAGAAAACAAATAATATCTGACCACGTAAATGTCTTTTGTACACTGTTGTTTTTCTTTCTCTCGGTACAGTATCTCTAGCAAAGCTTGAGATAAATCCGGACCCCCTTCGCCCTCACCAGATAGGTCCACCACAGCCCCCCGCGTTTCTTCCCGGGGTTGGCGTAGAGGTGGGAGCCCTTGTGGGTGGTGGTGTACTGCATGTCCCTCTTCTCCCGGTACTTGACGTGTCCGACCACCATCAGCGACGGGCAGGTGACGAAGATGAGCTGCAGGGCCCACAGGCGGATGTGGGAGATGGGGAAGATGGAGTCGTAGCACACGTTGTTGCATCCCGGCTGCGCCGTGTTGCACACAAAGTCCTTGCTCTCGTCGCCCCACACGCGCTGCGCCGCCACCACGAACACCATCACCCGGAACACAAAGACCATGGAGAGCCAGACGCGGCCGAACACCGTGGAGTATTTGTTGACCCCGCTGAGGAGGGACTCCAGAGCAGACCAGTTCATGACTGCTGCTGTAGAGGAGGAGGAGGAGGGTGAGGAAGATGGAGCTCTTCAGCAGGGCAGGTCCAAGTGATGGGATTAGGTTCCTGATGAGCTGACCTGATGAGAGACGAGAGACAAAGTGGATGATACTTTGAATGGCGTAAAAAAGGATGATAACCAACATCAAAAAACCCTTTTGAACCAATAACATCTTCTTTTCATAATAGTATTTTTTTTTAATTATTATATAAAAATTGTTGTACCAATTTGTAAGGTGCAATCTTTCTATTACACCTCCAGATACCTTTTCATCTTTTAGTCCCTCAGAGGTTCTTTCGATTATTACTTTTTTTTTATTTCTGTGAGAGTGATAATATATAACACTATATATATAATAGAAATATTCAAAAAGATTTGCACAACATCCCTTTTTACTGTCTTATTCCTACTCCCCAAGAACCCCCCCAAAAAGCCACGCACAAATGAAAAGCACTATTAAAATGGTCATAACCCCTGAGGAAACCAGACACCGCGCTGGAAAAAAAAAAAAAAAAACACATTCCCAGGCATCACTAGTTTTTGTTTACAAAGCGCTACCTTTTCAAAATCAACTCATTATACATCAATGAGTGAGTCATGCTCGGAGCCTCCCTTTGATGAGAGGACACAACCAATCCTCTCAACTCCATCAGTCAGCTGTTTGAACAGTGTGTCTGGTGATCAGGAAAGCGCTGTTAAGGAATTTAGGTTAAAATATGTATATATATATATATATATATGTATATATATATATATACATATATATATATGAGATGCCACTTGCAAACAAAAAAAAACATGCAAACTAAGGTGCAATTCAAGAACCTCAGAGTGCCTTGTCTCTTGGATGTATCAAAGGTGGAGCATAATTTGTTTTCCTATTTGCTCTGGGTTGCAACGTTCTTGTCTCTGCCAAAATCAGCCTGTCTCTCTGTTGGTAGAGAAGAAATGCATCACGCACGCCAGCGGCAGTTTCTCAGCTGAGAAAGCGCCATGCCTTTCTTCAATCTATATTTGATTCCCATTTATCCACTCCACGCGACACATGTGCAGCCTACCTGCATCCTTCCCGGGCATTAATGGGATTCTCACAGGGTGTGAGGCAGGGGCGATTGTGCAAACACAATAAGCCCCCTCTGTACGTGTACAAATCGGCCACAATGATCAGCGTTAGGTCTACAGCCTTTTTTTTCTTTTTTTCTGAAGCACCTCAACTGACAGATTCGTGATTACGTCCTTGGCGGTGACTACTTGTTCTACTGGTTGAGCTAGTTGCAAATATTTTTTCTATCCATTGTATGTATGACAGATATGAGTCAGTGCCTCTTACCAACAAGGTGGGGTTGGATATTTTTTCATGGGGGTTTTATTTTCTCCCTCTCCCCAGTCTATCTATTTGCCATTGTAACGTTGTAACCTGACTGTCTTCCAGTTTTCCAGTTTTTTCCCTTTCTGACGGAACACGTTCCAGCCAGAGGTGTAAAGCACCAGAAACCAGTGCATGGTTTTACCCGTATCACACCTAAGTTCCAAATACGTCCCAGTGCAGAGCTCCTCCCTTGTCATGGATTTTTTGGTTTTGGGACAGAGAATGGAACAAAATGGAAAAAAGGTTCCTGCCCTTTTAGTGTGCCTCCTTTATTTTTACACTCTTCTATTTGTCCAGTCTTCTCGTAAACATCTGAAATGTTATTGAAATTCAGTATTCCTTGACACCCATTTCAGTTATCTAAAATAGCCCTTATAAATATACACAAAGATACACAGAGATAAAGACTCTTACCTTTTGACGCAAGGCCGCGGTGTAAAAACAGATGGGTCCCGACAGACACGCGAGTTTTGTCCCAGGAGGCCTTGTGTCGATGTTAAGTGATTTGGCCTCACCTGGATATGTTGAGCCTGTTGACTCAGAGGTGTGGTACAACTGGAAGAGTGAGAGGGTGGAGCTTTTTCACTCAGACACTGGCGTGCTTTCACACACTGGAAATTAAGACCTGAACTTGTTTTACATGAGCCAAACTGCCCCAGGGTAGACCGAGGGGAGAGAAAAGGGACAAGGAGAAAAACGAAAAGAAAGTGTAAAAAAAAACAATTAGATGAAGGCACGGAAAATGATGAAATAATGACTGTTTCAAGGCATTTAAAAGAAGAGGTGAGCAACAGGCAGATGGCTGAGACGGGAGATCTGCATCGTGTTGTGTTTTTTGTGAAACTGAGGACGACGCATCAAAAATAAAACCGGGGTCGACTCAGATTGAAATTAAACATGTGTAGCAAATGTCTGAGTAGCTTTAAATCAAAAGTGAACATCTTTCCCCAATGGCATTATATCGAAACACTAAAAGCTGTCGGCCCTGAATCACAGTTCCTTCCTCAGCCCAACAAACACACACACCTACAAACACCAACACAAACATAATCAAACTGAAACATTCCTGTGAGAGCCAGTCCCTGCGGGTAATGGCACTGATGTGTCGTCATGGCAAACAATCCAACACATTCCACTGGAGGGCGGGATCTCTTCCAATGGCCCCGACCTCCTGCTTTGTTTCACATTTGTTTGTCAAATTTTTCTTTTCTCTAGTTTCCAAATGACATGCAGACACACCCACTTTCTGCATAGGCAATTGATGGAAAAATTGCAATGGGAAGAAACAAAACTAAATGTGAATGTGCGTTTGCGTTTGTAAATGTCATTTGTGCCTGGGGGAAAATGAAAACGGACATTTGATAAATTATACAAAGGTAAAGTATCATTTACATGTGAACTAAAACGACAAATGAAAAGAACACCACACCAGCATTAGTAAGGGTGTGTTTAGTCATTTTAGACTTTCCCATAAGCCACATAGCAGGTTTTCTCACCAGGCTCCAGATTTGACATAATACCAGTCAGTTTATGTTTTTTTTCTAAAAGATTGTACCTCGCTCAAAAACAGTTGAGTCTGCACAAGTCTGTTTTTTACAATAAGAAATATGGGACTGTCTTGCATTGAGGGGAGGCAGACAGAGGGGAGACAGAAAGATAAATGCTGTTCCGTAAAGAATATGTCATGACCTCGTTTGGCCTCTAGAGAATGCTGATGCTCCATCATGTTATTGCAGTTCTTTTTCTGTCAGAGAGAGAGCGAGGGGAGGAAAGGAAAAATGTTAAGCAGACAGAAAAACACAATCTCATCCCTCTTGTTAAAAATAAGCAACCATATCATCCATTGGAACGAGAGAAAAGGCAGCATCCAGGAAAAGCCACCGATTGCGGTTTTGTTGCCTAAAAACAAGCTCTTCCACATTTTTTTAGTTGCACATAAATATCAATTATTTAAAGAGCCATTATGCTTTTGTGGAAACTAAAGATATGGACCTATGGACGTAAGGTCACTTGTATCTCTTCAGTCAACCCATTTCAGCGAGCGCTGGGTCTAAATGCACATGCCCAGTCAGTCACAGAGAGCCTCGTTAACTCATACGACTCCATTTTAAATGAGGTGGAAACAACTGTCCACATCTGTTACGTCTCAGGTAGCTCAGAATAAACATTACATGTGATCATGCCTGAAAAATGTACACTGCATTTGTGGATTTTCATTTTAATCGGGCCAATCGGTGATTTTTAAAGTATATACAGTATATATATA
>JAFBJU010000468.1:447030-473765 GCA_016785305.1 Colistium nudipinnis
ACGGTTTTTTTTATAATATATAGAGTATATATATATATATATATATATATATATATATATATATATATATATATATACACAATTAAGAAAACTTGTTGGTTGGCCAGTGGGTGTAGAAACTGGACTTTACACAAAACCCCCACAATAACACCACATGGACCTTTGTACAGATGGGTGGAACTGAACTGCATGCAACCCCAGGCCAGTGTACCCAGAATGGACCCCTGGACTCTTCACTGATAATGTGGAAGAGAAGAAGAACAAGAGGATGTAAGGCTGATTCATTCCTGAACCTACATGAACTCCAAGTAACAAGACCAGCTCCCACACATTGCCAAGTCTTTAAATCTACTGAATGGCCACGCTGCCTATTCTCCCTGTATGAATACCAAAAAGATCCCCTTTTCCTAAATGAACTCTAAAAGTTTTAAAAGGTGAAGTGCTGTTTTTTCTTCCCATCCTGACAGGAGTGCATTTCAGATCTCTCTTTTTATGAGCAGATATGCGCACGGTACATAGGCCGCTCATTCCGGTGAGTCAGCAGGGCAGACCCGCCGGCTATTCAGGAGAGGCCCGCCTCATAATGTGGGTTCACAAGGGCTTTTTGGACGTGTGGAATGAAAATCAGCTTGCAGTGTGTGTGCGCGTGCGCGTGCATGTGATGGATGTGACGTGGATGTTTTCTTCCTAGCAGAGACCGCTTCAGGTGAACGTGGCCAGAGCGCCACCAGCTCCTCCTTAAAGTGCAGCCATTGTCCAAAGGAGAGAAGTGGACAAAATGAGCCAGTCACTGGATCACCACCTCTCTCTCTCCCCACAACACCGCCTCTGGAAAGCACCATTTAGCCATATCTCTTCAGGAGGTGGATTACCTGCACAGTTTGCACAATGTCTGCTGGCAACCCTGGATGCACTGTGTCCCTTTTTTTATTTATTAAAGGGCAGAGCTGCAAAAGATTAAACAGACTCAGGCTGTTGGATGTATCCTGTAACATTATGCCAGTTGTGTGTTTAATTGTGTCCCTTAGTATCCATGCCATGTCTCCTTTATGATTTATTATCGTGATTTACGTTAAGTCATAAGTCATGTTATATTGTTCAACATGTCAAGTCACCTTGTCTTACATCCAGTTCTGTCAGTCACTGACTGTCACTGTGTTTTTTTGTTTCACTTACCTTTTCATTCTCATTGCAGTTACCTCTACTTCCTGTCCTCGTCAGAATTGGCCCCTCCCTTCATTGTTTGCACCTGTGTTCACTTGCCTCAGGTACAGATAGTCCGGTCTCCCTTTGTCCCGCCCATGTGCCACGTCACAACCCAGGAGAACCAGTGCTAACGAAAACCCTGTCCAAGTTTTGCTCTATTTTTTTTAAGGCCTTTTGCCTTAGTTCTGTTTTTGCTCATCTTGAGTCATTTTGTTTTGCGCTTTCTTTTTGCCTCACCAGAGTGGTTTTGTTTTGAACTTTGTATTCAGCCCAGTGTTTGAAAATAGAACATAAAAAAAAAGAGACTCGTGTGTCCCGAGTCAAGGTCTAAACATATCCTCCATGACGCCGAAGCCACTAAATAATTGGCAGAGCCCCGTTAATGGCTGAAATAAAAACCAAGTGACAAGTTTATTATCTGCATGGGGGAATCAAAGAAAATGAGAATCGTGACGCTTCTGAAATTTTCCCACAAAAGCCCCCCCGAGCCTCTGTCGCCTCCGCACGCACAAGAAACTACAGCAACCAAAAAAGGTTGGTGGGAAAAAAAAATCTGGTGTTATTGTTTTTGTGTGAAGTGTTGAAACTGCTGCGCAGCGTTTTCGCTCGTCAGGTCAGAACTGGTTTGGCATGAAATATCCAAACCATGCTGTTTCCGTCCGCGGCGACGCGGCGACTCTCTGATCATCCTCAACCAAAGCAACCCTCCCACCACTCAGCCTCGTCCCGTCTCTGTGCCGGCCTTCCCTCACCGCCACCCCCAAGCCCCCCTCCTCGTCGCATGTTGTGACAGCATCATGTCTCCACCGCCAGTGCGGAGGATGTCAGGAGGGCCCCCTCGAGGAGGTCAGTGTCTTCTTTCTCCTTCTCAGAGTCTCTCTTTGCTTTTCTTTCTCCATAACCCAGACACAGCGGGACGCGGGTCTGAGGAAAAAAAAACAAGGTTTTGTCATACTGTATGGAATTATTGGGTGGATTTTTTTTTTTTTATCTGGAAAAACACCAATCTGTCCGTGAGCTGATTTATCAGGCCCAGAGACACCGATGGGTTGAGCATGTGCACACATATCCTTAGAATGCCGAAGCTTCTAAATGAGCAGCGCAGCCCCCATTGGTGACGTGTGAAATAAAACCGGGTGACAAGTTTATTATCCGCACGGGGGCGGAATCAATTTATGGAGAATAAAAGAAAACGAGAGGTCACCGTCTTCATCCTCGTCTTTCTCCGTCCGTCACGCCGTCTCCTCGAGCCGCACGTCTGCGGAGAGAAACTTATCTAGCAAACGGTTTGGGGCGGGCCTTGGCAATCTTTCCGCAAAAACAATCAATTGTGAGTCAGCTGATTAATGCCGAGAGCCACTGATTGTAGCCAATCAGACAACCCATTATTTGCACTTCACGCGCTGCACATAAAATGCACCAAATGTATGATTTGATGATTGACTCCCTCTTTATTCTCTGCCCACCGCTGAGATAAGTTGATTATGCTTCAAACCAAGGTGAATGTTATTTGTTACAGCTCCACCACAGTTGGGAGATGTTCTTAGATATATATCCTAGTGTTTGGAAATACATTAAAGGGAGATGCTTTTTTTTCCCCCATGGGGTATGGAAAATGAACATTTCTGTATTTTGCACGTGTGCACTTTTGTCATCTGTGGTATCAAAAAGAAAACAACAGCTTTTTATTTACATTAATATTTGTGCAGTGTTGTGTGTTTTGGAGGAAGGTCCTATGCTGGGATAGAGCAGCTTCTGCTTCTGCTTTGAGGAGGTCAGGATTTGTTATTCCGCAGAGCATGCGTTCCGTTTTGTGTGTGCAGGGCCTGGCAGTGATTGTGGTGTTTCGAAGGAGCAGTGTGCTGCATGTGAAACTATGCTACATTGTTTTGTTGTCTGCGAGAGCAAAAAAAGTGTGATTAAGCAGACTGTGAAGTCTATTCTAGTCGGTCGGTGATTGAAGGATTAATAATATCGGATGTTCACAAAATAATTGTTGACCTTGTTAATGGATGTGCGGCGAACTTGAATTGTCTCGATGATTTACATTTCCAGCTCTATGAAAAACGAATTACACCTTTTTATTTGAACGTCTATCATTACGTAACCTCTGGTAGGATAAATAACGCATGATGATTTTCCGAAATTGATCTTCCAATTATCTCGCTTTGAGCCGGTGCCTGCATAACAATGCAGGCGCGGGACGGCGCCTGGCGCTGGAATTGCATGCACAACAAGTGGGATTATGGCGAGATCTTAAAACAGATTGGTTGCCAATCATCGGAGGATTTCTTTTTCCAATCTGTGGATCACTGCGTTCATCATCATTCGGTAAACATCCAATCGTTTTTTCAAAGCCCGGTTAGATTAGCAGATCTCACTAAACAAACAAAGGAGTCAAACCCAATGGCATCACCACATCTATTAGGATCCAGCCCCCGGGCGACAGAGGGGAAACCTCATGGCATTCCATTCAGAAGTTGTGACGAGCATCTCCGTGGCAAAAAGGAAATTGGGACGGGACCTAAGGAGAAAAGACCACCGAGCGTGGGCTTTGAACAAGCCTTAGTGGGGGGAAAAAAAGACAACATGAATAAATGCCCACAAACTTTTTTTTTTTTAGCATTGTAGCTTCTGGTGCCTTTCCTTTTTAATTCAAGGTGATCTCGATAATACGACGCAATACCGCTGGCCAACAACAACAACAACAACAACAACAACGTATCTGATCACCCGACAGCTCCACTTATGTGAGTGAGCGGTGCCAAAGTTAAACGGAGCAGCTGAGGGTCAACGGGGAGTCGGAGGAATGGATTGGTAGAATTGCACGTTGAGGTCCGGGAGACCGAGGAGAGAAATTTGCCCGCGCGTCGCCCAAGCCACGGGCCGGTGGGCGACGATAAAAGTGCACCACACTGGAGAACATCCAGCCTGACTCACCGCAGCCTGTTCGGAGGACTATTAAACATGTCGGCGATGTGAGTCATGATATTGACCTTTTACTGTACTGTTTCTGAATGAGACGGATGAAGCCGAGGAGAGAAAGCTTGACATATCTATTAATCCAGCGTGGATCTTAAAAACCAAATGTCTGATGCTCGTCTGCAGCTGGATTCTGCGTTGGCAGTTAATGTGCTATATGACACACTGCTTTGGCTCCATACCGTGCTCCCATTACCCCCTAGATGTGAAGTGACATGATGAAAGATTCTCCGCGCTTTAATTTGAGTGAATGTTGGTCACACAGGAGTCAGAAGAAATGTTCCCAATAAATTGCTGAAACCTTGCAGTGACTTCTGGGAAACGTGGCTGCTAATGAACGCGGCCACTCTCTTCCCGTCTTTTCATACCAGAGGTTTTTGGGAGATTTTTAGCTGTGATTCTGTGCGGGGCTCTGAATGGTAATCAAGGCGGCGTCACTGTGAGAACAAATAAACAAAAGGGACTTCATGACAGACAAGTACAGTTGGGCGGATTTATCCCCAATTAATAAAACAAAAACACCAGCCAAACGAGCGTGGGAATTACATGTTTTGTTTCTTTGCCTTGACTTTAATCCCTCATCCCTAAACCAAACAGACACATTCTTCATCAGTCTTTTGATTTGATAGATTTTTTTATTCTGTCCTTACACAGCCCAGTAGACAACTTGATTCGGCCTCTCTCACAGTTGATAAATGCAACGAGTGTCACAGCGACTGTCATGAACAAATGAAATAAAGGGATGTGGTGAAAACTGAAATGGCCCATGGTCCCGCACCCCTGACTTATAGCAAACTGTAAGTGGCATCATAACTTGTAGTTTGTAAATACTGTTTAAAAAAGAATTGCCTGTTGCTACGGATCAGAATGAGTAGAAGTGCGAGTATTTCCTTTAATTAATGAGTTCAAATTCTCTGAGGTCATATTGTGCTTCTTTTGTAGAATAAATGATTTCTCTGGATGGGAGATGCATCTCGGCAAACAATAGAAATACAATAAATTGCCTACGTACATAAAACAATTGAGGACAATCGTCGCGCTACTCCCTCGAGGATTGTCGCACTCATTTAACTAATCTCCAGAAGATGCAACAACATGAAAAGCACGCTAAGCCTCGTACAATGCCATGGATAGTGTTAAATACCCACGGTTCTGTTTATCAGCTACATGTCTGTTTGTGTCTCCGCATAAATTCAGATTTATTATACACACTCATGTCAGCATAATGAATATTGATTGTCAGTCTTTGAAGGTTGAGGTTTAGCATAACTTGCGGTGGGTGCATTGTGGGAGAACTGGAACACAGACGGGCTTTCCAAATGATTCCGGATTAAAACTAGCCCACGGGTTCCCCTGGGCTGAGAAGTGGAAATAAAAATCGTGAGATAGTATCTTGTTCAAAAAATAGTTTTTTTTGTGATTATTTTAATTTTACATCCACTTCCTTAATTCTTCTTTACTTTTTAATCCGTAATTTGTCACTGGAGATTGTTATGAACTGTATATTCATCATTATGATGAACATGTAAGAGTCTCTCCCTGCTCTACGGTGGATGGAGCTGTGCTCTTGTGTCACCAGCATCAGACTCGGTGCCTCCCGGAGACATTTCTCCAATAATTGGCGCTATTTTGTCATCTGTGGCACTGAAGTGCTTCTCTGTTCGCCTTCTGTTGCACAGGCGTGTGTCTCTGCTCTGTTTTCTGTCAATCCCTTTCAGGTCAATAAGTTCTTTGTTTTTTTTTGTTTTTTTTCCCACCTGTGCGACACGTCTTATTGCAGGTGACAAAGCCATCGCTGCATTTGTCTCTTCCTTGAAGTGTCACTTTTTGTTGTCCTCATGTTAGTGCCAGATCAAATTTTTTTTTTTTTCCCTTTAGAGGACCCTCCTTTCACAGTCACCCAAACTAACTGCGAAGTGTGTCCCTTAGGTCTTTCCGGCTCGACTGCGGGCTGCAGACCAGCCGCATTCACACGGAGGATGTTTTCACTGTGTATGCAGATTTGATTCAAGTGATGACACAGTGAGCGTCCTCCAGATCCGTAAAAAACATTATAAAACTGCCTAACACTTGATAACGCTCCACGCTGATTGATTTAAATGTAATGTGTAAAGCCAGTAGCATTAATCTTAGTGACCTTCACTTTATGTGATAAATTATATTGAAGCGGCTCGCAGCGGAGGTTTAAAACACTTGACTACTAGACGAGAAAATATTCATCAAAGTAGAGTTCCCTTTCGTCTGTGTCACGGCCCCCTCCCTTACACACCGTGTGTACGGGGCAGTGCACAGATATAAATCTGTCGATGTGCGTGGCCTCATGCCGTTTAAATCTCCTTTTTTTCACTTTGTGGCGCGTTCGCTGCCTATACCTTGCAGAGTGCAGACGAAGGTGCAAACATTCACATAAACGCATCCAACCCAAAAGTGATTACGGAGGGTGGGAGAGGTGGAGAAAATAAGTGTCTTGTCTCTCTTCCAACATCTTTCCGGGCAAACAATCAATGATGGCCCAGCAACAATTGAGTTACAATCATTTAGTGTTTTTTCCGGCCGGGCTTGGATGCCGTCTGCTTCCAGACGATGGGATGGAGGGAGGGCGATTGAATTACCTTAAGTCACAGGGGGAGAATGGTACCTGAGAGCTTTTGTTATTCAATATAACACCATTCATTCACTCGTTCTCCACCCTGGCTTCTCCTCTCCCCATTTTAACTCGCTTTTACCTGGCAGGCAATAAATGCACGGCCTCTTGGAGACAAGTGACCAGACACGTTTGCTCTTGTCTGGGATGGTGAGTATTTAAAAAAAAATATTTAAAGGATTACATGGGTGGAACGGGAAGGTTAATAATCATAATGGATTAAGTATTCATAGAAGTAAACACTCAGCAGCTTCATTGAAAATGGGGATTGACTAATAAGCAAACTGGTTTAGTCAGAAACCATCACAGAAGCTTTCATTCACACTGGCCTCGCTCTGACTTGGTTTTTAACCGGAAAAACATTTATGAATGAGTGTAGAAGAAATGTCCCTAATTTTATTGGTGGTTAAGTAACGATAACTTTCAGTCCAGGCCCCTCTCCTCCCATACCACCTAATCTACAAATTGATTCCGGTATGAATCCACCAAGGAGTGGAGTAATATCTCTTTGGAACAGAGCTCTTATAGATTTGTTGTTATCACAAGAGTAACGGGAAAACAAATTTTGCCTATGGGAGTGTATATTGGAGATAACAAGGGCAATTGTTGGACATTAATCCTTGGCTGAGATTTAAACAGTTTCCAGAGGGTATTGCACGGAAGGCTTTTCCCACAAACCCCAGGTGTTGGGAGGATATAATATTTTCCGACAGAAACCCCTTGATAAGTGAGCAGAATGCCACCCGTATTAGTGAGTGATCTACTCGCACTATAATAGTACACAAAGAGAGATTTGTGTTTGTATAAAATGCCCTGCATGCTCTGCATGAAATAATGACGTTGGTGAAAAGCTGGCTTAGTAGGTGACAGACGATTACAAGGCAGCCTGGGTGATGAAAGGACTCTATTACATCGATTTTGATCAATGATGTCATCGTCACAAATAAAGAGAAAGGTAAGAGTACCCATCTCTTATACGGAGAGGTGTATTATTCTTACTGAGGAAAAAAAAAAAGAGTCCTTAGTCGCCTGTAATGTAATATTGAATAAGAATTGCTTTCTTCAAAGATCTTTTTTTTTCCAATATCGAACCGAAAAGTTGCGTTGAGTCTTACATTTAAGTCCTTTAAAATGTTCTACATTGAAGACCCAAGGTGTGAAATTAGTGTCCCTTCTTCAAGCCCGGTTTATACCTGAAAAATGCAATCAGCTTTTTGTGTCCCGATCGTATAATCTGTTGAATGAATCTAATCTAACCTGTAATTCAGGTTCAGTTCCCATTTCTCCTTTAGCTATCTCAGCTACCTAATCAGTCACAACAATAAAACCACTCGCATGTTTTAACGTTGTTTCTGATCAGTGTATATGGCCTTATAATCTGTAAGAGGAATTGGCCATGTAGCTACCTCAACAATATATCTTTACTGAAACTGATGTAGATGTTTACTGTTTATTGTTTACCTTGGAGCATGTGTATCTCTGAGACGGCCATTGTATTCCACCAAGTGCCATGATTCACTTTCAGTAGCAGGCGCAAATATCAACAGGTTATTATCACATGCTTGGTAGAAAGCTGCTGTGCAATAGAGGAACTGAGATTGTGTGGATGGAGAGGCATGACAGGACACTGAGTGATTAAAAAAAAAAACGAAAAAAAAACAGGCATATATGGTGTTGTTGTAAAGGCGCAGGAAAACCCAACAATGTTTACAAATACATTGGCAAGTGACAGAAGTTGAGAGAGCACAGCGGAGGAAGGGGTGAGGCCGTGAAGATGGATGTTATCAGGGGGACGGCGCAGCACTGATTACACTGCAGTGAGTAATAAAGGGCAATAGAGTGCTGATTGATGCACAACTGCTGCTGCATTGAATATTGGCCTCTGGCTGGCATTCCATTGTGTTGTGGTGTGTGCTATCCATGGAGAACAATTAGCCCCTATAGGGGATGGAGCGGTGCATTAACGATTTGCTTTTGTATAATTTGACATCTTTGTTTGATATGTTGAAATAATCCATTAAGTCTATGTATATACAGTAAATTGATAACTATAATGATAATACATACCTACAACTTCTCAACCCCCAGATGCTCTCTGTATATCCGTGTTTGGTTGCTGAGTGATGATTCAGTCCTTAAAGTGTTGAAAAACCCAAGGAAGATACTGTTTTCTGGCCTCACTGTAGCCAAGAACGTTCCTCATAAACCCCACATAGTTTATACGTCTACCCGGTGGAGTCCTCTTTTAATGATCTGAATGAAATGTCAATTGCGTCAATAAATGCTCATGATAAGGGAAGTGCTGCTATTAATGCGGCGACTGTGGATTCAATTAAATCCCGCGTTTGAATCGAGAATTTGAATGATGAAAGGTAATTGGCAGTTTAGAGTGTGCTTAAATGTCAAGTTTTGTACCATGAGGTTTGGATAGGACCATATGGGTGGAGGAATTGTATGTGCTTTTGCCGTCCTTTTCATTTGTTTTACGTTCGGCTTTTTTTTTTTTTTTTGGAAAAGGAATGATGGGTTCCCGGCCGCTCTTTGAAAACAGGTGTGCGATGGCTTATGTGGGCGTTTACTCTCCCAAATCTGAGAGTGGTATAATGGGAGACAACTTTACTTGAGCTTAAACGAAAAAATACTACTTGAAAACATGTCTTTTGCTCTCCCCAACTCAACTAAAGTGCATCACTAAATCACTGAAGTATGATATGTTTTTTTTTTTTTTTTTTTTTTTGTATAATTTGGCTGGAAAGGATGAGCGACTGTGTGTCTGTGCGCCACAGCTCAGCTAATGCTCCACAAAGTTAGAGAGATGACTGTGAGTGTACAGTCTGTGCGCCGGTGTTTGTGTGTTTGTGTGCGGACGTTGGTGGGAGTGTGTGCCGCGTGTGTTCCTGTGCGTATGGGCCACTGCGTCCGGCTCCTACTTGCTCCAGCTCCAGTCTGTGGAGGTAATGAAGATCAATGAGAGGAGAGGTGGGGGTCGGCCCAGGTCCAGGTACTGTCTCCCTGTTTCAAGCCAAAGCTCTATCGATCCCCTTGTGCTCCACTCAGCCAGAATCTGATAAAGGGCCCTCTGTACGCACGCACACACACACACACACACACTGCGCACACAGACTCTCTCATGTGCACGACCAAATAAAAACACACCAAACGCTCCCTAATGCCGGGGAAGGAGTTAAGCTTCCATCACCCCTTTTACAGGTTTTTGCACAATGTCTGAAACACCTGAAGGAAAATGTAAGGCTCACATTTCATCATTGTCAAATAATGCCAGCTGAGTACAGCTATTTTTCAGCCTGCAGTTCGCCTCGGGGTGGTGCTGCCTTCAAGTTCGCTTTGTGAGCTCCTACGTCAAAATGCAGATGGTAAAAACACAAGTGCTGCGCATCATGCGTACGAGTGCCGCTCTTGTTTAGCAATGACGAGAATGGATCCGGTGAGGATTTCTTTTCTTTTTTATATCTTTTTTTTTTTATTATTATTATGTGCAAACATCCATATGCATCGGTTGAATGTTTGAGGAAAATATGCCTTAAGCTGCAGGTCCCTGTTTCGAGTCATTCTGACACTATACTGTGTCTTTTATCCAGTTCCCTGTCCCTACTTTACTTTTTTGCCAAAAAAAAAAAAAGACTGAATATATAATAATATTTAAACATTGTACTAACAAAGGGGATCTTTGGTTGGAGTTTTAATTTTGTAAAGTGCCCCTAAATTTAACTTCTGGGCAACTCTTGTCAAATTTTACACTTGTATGCATTTTTCACGATTGTTGAGCTGTAACAGCGCTTGATGCAGTGTAGCCTTCATGTCAAATGATAAAGTATTAGAGATAGTTTTGATACACAGCCAAACCAATTTACAGGGTGGCATTGGAGAGAAAAAAAAATCAGCTTGCAATTCAGCTTTTCTGGCTCATATGGGTTTGCCCATTACTTTTAATAAATGTAGTTTTGAGAGCCACTACACGGCCATCACAATAGCTGAATAATGATATTCGGAGTGAAACAAAATGTGTAGGTCCATGAATGAAAGGACGCCCCCATTGTAATCTCCTCCTACATATGCTGGGGGGGGGGTCTGGTTAGCTTTAACGGCATTGCCAGGTTCCAACTCCAAATCCTCAAATGATCACATCAACTGCAGAAAGGTGCTAATTGTCTTGGCTCTCCCAGATATGCGTTTCCCGAAAGAAATTGTCCAAGAGAGATTAGATAAGTGTACTTTTCCAGACAAATAGATCTTTTCCCCACACTTTATGGTTTTTCGAGCAATTAAAAGAGCCGGTGAATGCCAGAGCCTGGCTCAGTACCGCCGTTTCATTTAAAATAAGCATTTTCCTCACACGGCTGCTGGCTGGTCCTCGGCCAGTTTTGCGCGGCTTCCTCTGATGGCAAGGGTAAGGCCACGCAGGAGGCTAAGCTGTGCGTCGCATCCCGGCCAAATGGTCGCGTCCGAGTCGAAATTTGTAACCAAAATGGCAATTAACATGGCACGGCTGTTGATGCTCTGCAAACTGCGACCGCTCCACCGTGACGCACAACATGCGAGGGAATTAATTGGCTTAATTATGACTGCTATGAAGAAATAGAGCTGGCTTGGTTTCTGCATGGCACTGTGCAATTTGGTATTTACATCTCATTCGAGGAATGTGTTTTTATGTGGTGCGTGTGTGTGTGTGTGTGTGTGTGTGTGTGTGTGTGTGTGTGTGTGTGTACCCGAGCGAGAGAGATACAAACATTTCCATCCAGCAGGCTTTAGCTGTGGGGGAATGTTAGCCTGAGACACCCCGTGTTTGCATCTGCCTTTGCCAGAGTTTATTTCTCTGTCACTGCAGACATTTCACTTGCCTGCCTTCTCTTTGTGAGCAAATAAGACAAGAAAGAAAGACACGTGGGCATCCACTGGTTCAAAGAAATGCACAGAGACATCTCCCCCCCCCCCACATCCCTCCCTTTTCCCTGCTCTTTTCTGTCCATCTCTCCATCTTCTTATCGTATCTGCTACGGTGTCCCCTCGGGCAAAGCTTGGGGAGGCAATTTTCTCAAATTTATGGAAGGATGGAGTGATGGAGGAAAGTAGGGATGGAGGAATGGTGGGTGGACAGACAGGAAACACTTGTCACCCATTACGGCGGAGGAGAATCACATTATGCGAGTGGCGTGGCGTTTTTTCCCCGAAGGCGCCCGATATGCCCGTCACAAAGCTCAATCCACTTAGTGAAGATGGGGGGGCCACTTGTCACATTCGCGTCAACGTGCGAGGAGATAAATCCAACGGGGGGTTGGGGGGACAGACAAACAAGCGTGCTGTGGGTGGACGGGGACATTCAATTGTTTAAATGCACGCGTGCACACTCCACACACTCAAGGTTAGGAACAATAGAATGGAATTCACTCCACAAAAAGAAGCACGCACGTGTTCAGGTACACCCTGCGACTCTGTCACTCCTCCAGTTGAGTGTGTTTTCACTGAATTCCATATTTAAAACGAACACACTTCTGTTGCATTATCATAAGGCGCCGACTGCTCACATGCGGTATAAGTATTCTTTTTTTAACGACCTTTATAAAGATAACAACACAACATTGATCAATTGTCTGCATGTGACATCTCGGGGCGTGAGACTAGGTTGAAGGCACGCATGCTCACGGACACAGGTAAGGAGGCCCGGCCCTGCTCTCGCCTACGTGGCCTCTCAAGGGCACGCACAGGTGTTATGCCTTTTTATGTTGGGCTGAGGCCTCCCTCTTTAAATAGGGGTGTCACGGGTGCCAGGTTCAGTAACCTTGTGCTTTATTGTCTCAGGGCTGGAAAATGGGTTTTTATTCCAGGCTGAAGATGAGATAAGGCTCTGTCAGGAATACTGGCCTCTCTGCCTCTCACCCTCGCTGCTGGAGGCTTATTGCAGCAGAGAGGACTAACATTCCATCTCTCCCTCGCTCCGTCGCCGATGGATTTTGCCCACTGCCACTTTCATTACATTCGGCACTTTTGTTCCTGCTTTGACTTTCATGTTTTTTTGCCAACTTTTTCTCCTCGCACCCTCAGTTACACCCATCTTCATTATGCTGTCATTAAACCGCTTCTGATTTCATTGCAATCATCTATCATTCTGTTGCATGGATTCATTACGGGGGTTCTTTTATTGCCTTTTCCAGCCCCGCTTCTCTGTCTCTCTCCCTCAGCCTGACCCTGCAGTGAGATGGCTCCGGTGCACTGGAACTGTGCTGGTCCGTGTGCATTTGTGTGTCTGCCTGAGTGAATGAGATAAAGAAAGAAAAAAAAAGAGAAAAGGAAAACAGTGTATTTTTTTCTCACCTTCCAGACACTTGTCCTCTACTATCACATACAGTGGCACGAGAAACCTTCTCTGTTACACTCATCCCCCCTGTGCTGTCCTCCTCGCTGTCTTCCCCAGCTGAGGCCACGTCCCGCGGGGTCACATCTGGTGGCAGGCCTCCTTCGACATAAATTGCCGCTGCTGGATAAATATGTGTGCAGCTCTGCTGACACTTTACCTCTAAGTGCCCCCTGCTGCCCAGGGTTGGCTGCTCATAAATTGTCCTGGGCTGAGAGGAGGGAGGATGCTGTGGCTGTGCGACGCTTTCCCTATGTTTTAACATATTCTGCCACTGTGGATGACTTTTTATTGAGTTCTACTTAACAAAGCATATCACATGAACCTGAAAACTGAAAACTGGAAATATGCATGTCCCACATTACACTTGCTATTGCTCTTTTATATAAAGCTTAGTGACACACCTGCATAGCTGGAGCCTGCGCTGAGGAGGAAGAGCAGTTCTATGGCCTAAAATGGGAGTATATTATCATTTGTAAATGTTATTTTAATCTCTTTCATTTGTTCATTAACAGCTTCTTATTCTCATATAATAATTATTCTCCTAATTGTATTATTAGTCGAATTTACTTCAGAAATCACAACTTTCTTAACACCAAGCCAAAAACCAAGAATATTTAATATTACATTAATAATAGTTTCCTTCTCATTTTTGACAAGACAGAGAAAAGGCCATCTGGCTCTCTCATTGGTTAGGACCTCAAGCCCTCTGTGTGTACGTGTACCTGTGTTTGGGCGCGCGACAGGGGAATAAGCCAATGACGTTTAGAGGTGGGCGGGACCAACGTATTTGCGCACCTGATCTAATCATTAACCACAGTCCTTCGCGTGGATGCTCAGATGAGCGAGTGAAAAAAGAAAACAAGGACCGGAAAAGTTTTATCAACAGGATGTAAACTGTAACAAGATTGAGTTTGAACAACGTTTGGTTGGTAACCTAATAATATAATAACTTTAAGTCAGGAAAGTTTGCTGCCAAAGTAACAACAACAAACAAACTGTCCAGCCATTTTTTTCGGATTGTTCACTGGGGACATTTTCATCGGCTCAAGTGGCCAGACTGTGTGCAATGGAGTTTACCGTGGCACATGTTTTCTTTCATGAAAAAAAAAAACAATTTTTCCGTGGAATTCTCATGAACTTGAAGAATAAGAAAAAAATCAAGATATGGATGGATTCATTGGATTTCACCGCAGATTCAAAGGTATGAAGTCGCCACGTTTTTCCATTTAACCATCACGTGAGTCCACGAAAACCACGCGAGTTATGTTGAAATTTGAACCCTGGAGAGGTGCATCATGTTAGTACTGTTTCAATGTGTATATGTGTATACATGTGGCGTTGCTTTGCATGAGCAAAGTAGGTGTCCGAAGTAGGTGTCCCTAATATTTTGCTCCGCGCATTTATCCCGATGAGCGTTAATCACAGACACACAATTTCAGGACAGTTGTACAAACGCCATTAGTTGTGTGTTGTGCAATGGAGTTTACCGTGGCACATGTTTTCTTTAATGAAAAAAAAAAAAAAAAAAAATCCGTGGAATTCTCATGAACTTGAAGAATAAGAAAAAAATCAAGATATGGATGGATTCATTGGATTTCACCGCAGATTCAAAGGTATGGAGTCGCCACGTTTTTCCATTTAACCACGTGAGTCCACGAAAACCACGCAAGTTATGTTGAAATTTGAACCCTGGAGAGGTGCATCATGTTAGTACTGTTTCAATGTGTATATGTGTATACATGTGGCGTTGCTTTGCATGAGCAAAGTAGGTGTCCGAAGTAGGTGTCCCTAATATTTTGCTCCGCGCATTTATCCCGATGAGCGTTAATCACAGACACACAATTTCAGGACAGTTGTACAAACGCCATTAGTTGTGTGTATTTTATAAACTGTCTGTAGTGTGGGTTGTTATGTACAACAATGGCTTTCATATCATGTGGCTTTATATTATAATTGTCAGTGGGACATTTTGAAGATTGTTATGAAAACTTAAAAAAAACTCCTTCAGCAGGTGCTTATGTTGGGAGAGGTGGTGAGGGAGACAGGCGTCGGACCAGATAGCACAAGAGACGCCACCTCTAATGCCCTTGAGCAAGGCACTAACCTCCCCGGACGCTCTCAGCTGTCTACTGCTCTCTGGCCTTGCATGCGCCACAGATGGGTCAAATGCAGTGGTCACATTTCCCCCTGACTTGTGTCTTTGCACGTGCATGTTTGTGTGGGACGACGTGCAATTCTAATTCTAATGTCGTTTCTGTTGCAGCGTACCCCCACGATATTAAGACTTGACCGTGTCATTGTGTTGTAGGCAGGGACGTTTCAAGACACTCTTGGGCCCCCAGGCAAACAAAAAAAGCTTTTGACAGTGGACCAATGTAAACAGCCATCTTTGGGGGGCCCCTTTCTAGCTCGGGGCCCCAGGTAATTGCCTGCCCTGTTGTGACGCCCCTGGTTGTAGGTCTGATGTAGAGTACAAGGTTGCTGGAATCCACAGGCTGTTTAGTTTGGGAACCCAGGCCTTTTCCTGGGCCGTGCGGTGGTTAACTTCTGGTGTCAACCTGTGGGAATTATTACTGGCTGCGGCTTTGCTGCTTTTTTTTTTCGCGCTGGTTGTTGGCTTTATGCATTGTGCTTTCATCTTGCTAATTCATGCAGAAGTGCAAAATGAATATTCATGCTTGCGTATTAATGAGAACATATTTCCAAGTCCAGGCAGGTTGTAGTACTTGCCTTTTAGGGGTGTCCTATTATCTTGATGCAAACTCTGACTTCAGGGTCGTTAACGTGACATGCATCTTGCATGCAGCTCATTCATATTTCCTCGTTATAATTACTTCACATGAACTTTTTTTTGTTTACATCATATTATGCTGGATTTAATGACATTAGAGAAATGTTTTTAACTCGAGGCAACCAGTTCAAATTTCATCATGCTTTGCGCTTTTTCCCCCACATCATAATTACCGCTAAACTCTTCTACTCTTCACATGGCTGCTGCACAGAGCTGTACTCATTGCTAATGCAACACAACGCTGCGTCACGAGGTCGTCTGCTGGCTCCCAGCTATAAAAAAAAGTTGTTTTTAATATACTTCCTTTAATTATTCTTGGCTGAATAAGTGATGTGCCGCAGCCTGATGTTGTGCATCAGGTGGACCGCTGGGTTTGTGGGGTGCTCTTCTCCATTTCCTCTATGATTGTGTATACGGCTCACAACTGTAGGATGTGCATTGTTGTGGAAGGGCAAGTCGGTGCCACAGGTTGGCTTAGGTTCAGTAAATCAATATCAATTCTGTGTTTACATACAATAATGAATCCGTTCCATACGACATTGTGCCTGTGATTATTAAAGGAATAGTTTGACAGATCGCCTGTGGAGACACTCTGAAGTGAGGAAATAGTTTTGAACCTAAAGCACAGTAAAACAAACGAGTTGAGCTCAGTGGACTTTGTTACCATGAGACGGGATAGAATAAATCATAGATAAAGTACAAAATAAGTATTGTTACCTTTTACCAAACTAACCCTGGGCAAGAAAGCACATTTCCCTTGCTCAAATGAATCTTGTGTCTTCACGTCACAAACACCAGGTCTTATTGCTTCAAAGAGAAGTATGAAATCTTCTTGGAAGTAGTTGTTCAATCATTCCGCCGATATTACTTTTGATATCTGATATTATTTGGTTACGTGGTTCTCTCTCTGCTTTCTGCCATGAAGTAAAATCCCTTGGTACAGTAATCTCTGCATTTTAAGATCTGACCTGCTGGCTCACCGTGAGAAATTCAGCACATGAGTAATTAGTGGTATATTTTGGGTTTGTACTTTTTTATTTGTCTGACTCAGCCATAAAGAGGGGTCAATTCTCCAGTCATTTAAATAAATCATCCAGTACACGAGGTGTTTGCTGTGGGAAAAAAAGGTTTTAGTTGTGTCATATAAGCATAAAATATATACGTCTATATTTCCGGGTGAAAACCGCGTCCCTGGTGTGTCATCCCCTCACCTGGTGTACAACAGTCGACAATAGTCAGTGAAAATCATAGGAAACTGTGGGGAAAAAGTGTTGAGTAATGCACATGGCAGCAGATCACGCAAACACAGCGCAGGGATGTCAGCTACCAGACATATCAAAGGCTGGTATATCTTCCGACTTGTGAGTCCCGGCTATTCTCTCTGCTTGCGGTCATCACTGGTGGCTTCGCCCGGGGGAGGGGGGGTGCGCTTCAGCGATTAGGGCGACGCAGTAAATCATCGCACTCGCCGCCGACCAAAAACACAACCAAAAACGCCAACTTTCATCCCCTCTGTGGAAAGAGAGGAGATTAATTGGTTGGACAGAGCTGCACTTTAGCCTGGCTGTTTGATCTCGGAAGAACAAAAGTCCTGGACACCCTGAGGGGCCGAGGAAGTTTAAAGCTGGGCTGGTTTATAGCTGACAGCAGCTGGAAGAATATATTCTTATGTGATGTCCTCTCACTGCTATATAAACGCAGTTTGGATAACACGCTGTCTTTCTGTCAAATTTCTCTTCAGAGGCAAACAATGAGTCATGTAGGTTTGATGTAGGTGCACACGCATAAAGAACTTTTATAATAAATTCCACCTGAGCCACGCTCCACCTGAATACAAGTCCGGGGTCATAATCACTCAGTGAATAATGGGCCTGCAGGATGCTTGGGGGACATGCCACTCCTCTTTGTTACTCACAGTGGGACGCCGGGGCTGTAATTAAACAAAGTTAATTTGACTCTTTGTGTGGAGTAAAGGATGTTTTCATGGCCAAGACAATATGCTTACTTCTTGCCTGATGGATGTTGTTGGATAATGCGTGCTGGCGTGAGTTTTGTGAGGGCGCGTGACTAATCTCCTGTGCAGCTGTGAAAAAGGCCTTCCTGTGACACCCCTCTCCTCCATCTGCCTCAGTTGCCATGATACATCACAGACGTCTGCTCCCCTCGTTACCTCAGCTCCCTTATCTCTTTTGCGATATTTTTCAGCTTGTGACAGGCTCGGGTGTAATTCTGAAAACACCGACTGCTGTCTGTGGAAGTGTGAAGCATGGTCACCCCATTTATGATTAGGAAATGTTTTTATTTTATTTTTAGTACTTGGCATCTTCAATATCATTTGCCCCAATGTAATTTGACATCTGCATCTGCTGCATTTAACTGACAGTTACAATAAGATACACCCTACACCCGCTGTGCTGGCGATTTTGTGTCGTTTCTCTGCCGGTGCTGAAAGTGAGTGAAGGAGATCAGCGAGGGAAAGGCAGGGCACACCTTCCCCTGGAAGAAAGTTTTCCTCGGCACACAGGTAAACCTCCCGCACTCCCCATCACAGGACGATCTCCCAACAATAATTTCTGCCTGAATCACAGAGGAGAGCATGACCACGCTTGATTTGATGCTGGGGAGCAGTCAGCGTCTTTGATGCGGCAGACAAGTGCGATGTGAGCAGTCTTCAAATTATTCAAAAAACGAAAAACGTCTCCCGGCGGGGCCGTGGTGAACTTTTGATTGATGCCTATCCGCATCTTGGAGCAGCGAAGTTCCGCAGCACCACTTTGGTTGGTGGGTGGGCCGGTGAGACGGCAGCCCGGCTCAGTGAAGCTGAGCGCCGGCAGTGGGATTCCCCTCCGTCTGTCAGCGCGCACACAGAGCTGAGGCTCTCCGTCTCTCTGTGCTTTTCTAGGTCAGGACAATCGCAGCACTGCAGCAGCGCCTGCAACACGCCCGCTCGAGCGCGTCCGCACGGACCGACACCCCAGTGTGCCGGCACAAACGGAAGGGGGGGGGTCAATGTTTGGGCAGTGCAGACGCACGCACGTGTGAAAAGTTGATATGCGTGTGATGCACGCAGGCATCCACACGCACAGCGTTTATTGTTGTGTCTACCGCTGCTGTTCTCTAAAAACAACAGCTGTGTCCCAATTCAGAGACCTTAAATCCAAACACGCCGTGACGAGGCCGTCCCACTTCGAAGACGCCTTCAGAAGTGGCACCTCAGCCTGTCCCTCCATTATCAAACAGTCAAAGGTCCGATGTGTGGATCCTCCACAGGTACACCCATCCCAGGATTCATTGCACATTCGCAGACCTGTAAAGTAGACGGAGTCCTCTGAAAGGATGTGGCCCCTGGACTGGAACGCAGCTAAAGATAGCTTTGTTATAATGGCGCCATTTTGAAAGTCAGCATAAAGTTAAAAGGTCATTCCTCCGTAGACGCAGAGTGTTCTCAAGCACACCTGTGTTCTAATTCAAACGCTGAACACTCTGGGCCAAAGGGGTGAGGTGAGATCATATATATTTGGGCTTTTTAATGAATCATTATCCTCACAGCAAGTGATTTAACTGCTTTCATGCATTTTAAACAGTTTGGCCTTTTGTGGCGGTTCTTGAAAAAGACCGGAAATACCAACAGTTCTCTACTTTTTTAATAACAAGTTGCTCATGTATAGAGTAGAATAGGACGTTGATATGTGGTGTGAACAGAAATATGTGACTGAAGCCAAAACTAAGTGTAGCCGTTTGTTTAAGATGGTGATAGTTGCGAAATCCTGTTTTCATGACAATTCCAAAATAATCCACAAAGGAACAGTTAAGCAAGTCCGTCACAATGTCAAATCAAGCAAAAAAACAGCAGAAAGAGTTTTTTTTTTTTTTAGTTTAACAGCCTTAGGAATTTCCATCGTGAGCAGTTTGAAATGTCTGCACGATTTCACACATATCTCAGGACTTTAGTCTGATTTATGAGTCCGATGCAGGAGTACAGATGTTTGTAAACTAAAGACAAGCGATGCCTTCAGTGAGCACCGCTGTCGCACCGCATTTCTCAAACCATAATTAGGAGCAGCTGAGTGGGGGGGGGGGCAAAGTGTTTCGGCAACGATGGCACCCATGGGCTGAAAAAGAACCAGAGGCAAAGGCAATGACTAGTTTTTGTGATCGATTAACCTGATCATTTTGTCTCTGCTTCGCTGTTTTGTATCTTTGAATGTTTTGTCCGAGGAACAGTCCACAAGCCCCAAAGAGGAACATTTAATAAAGATTTGACTCGCCGTAACCAGCCAAGTTATAATTTCTTTGAATTTTTGAAAGTTGAACTGATTATCGAAACAATAATAAATTCACTTGATTTCGGCCGACTTTCTGATTTATTTTAATTGTTGCGGCTCCATCTGCATTCTCTGCGCAATTATAAATCAATCTTTCACAAAAAAAAAAAACGTCTCTATTTCCCATCTGCATGATCTTTTCCTGTGTCTCTTCTCATCATTGTCTGCGGATGCTGTTCGCCGGGCGTGAAAATACTAAAGTGACTAGCAAAGCTAAATACCAGCTAATTGCAATGGTAGTCGTGCCCGCAATTTTAACACCGTTCCAATTTAGAGCGGGTGAAGCAAAAATGGACAAGATGATTCACAGGATGACCTTGTTTTTGAGGAGTCGGTTGACGGTTTTGGTCCACAGAAGGAGACCAGGGGGCCATTAACTGAGATTAGTGTTCAAAAAGCGTCTCCTGGTGAACGGGAATGGATTTGCGAGCCCAACGAGTGGTACCAAGAACAAATTAACCATCAGTTCCTGACACATTGTCTATATAAAAAAAAAATACAAAATAAAAAACTGGCATCACAGGGTTCATGTTTCTATTTAGGTCGTTTTTCTGATCTAACCTCCAAAACTGCCTCCTGCCTCTCCCTTCAATGCCCATTGAGTCACCCAAGGAAATGGCTTTTTGACAAAGCAGCCAGATGAATGGGGCACAGAGAGGACGGAGCCCGGGCAATTCGCTTAGAAGCTGCCGTGCCATTTTTTTGGCACCGCGGAGGACATTTTGAACCAGCGAGACGGGTGTGCATGTCTAATGGAGGGGGAGTGCAATATCACGGCGAGACGAGACGGCACAGTTTGCCACTGAGAGATAAATGGGAGAGAAAGAATGGGGAGAGCTAAACAAACAAACAGACAAAAAGGAAAAAAACAAAAAAACGCGCAGACACACACACACACACACACAGTAATGAGCATTCCCCCGACTGGTTCGATTGCATAACTCATCAGCTCTCACCGCCGTCTTTTTTCAGCTCTCTCCCTGGAGCTCCCGCTGCGCAAAGTTTGGAAGCAAGTGTTTAGTTGCTTCGCTCGGTTTGCTACCTCAATAACTGGAGGGTTTGAGGGAGGGACAAAAAAAAAAGTGTCTGGATGTGTCAGGTAGACGCAGAGTTGATCCCAGCCGCTGATGTTGAAAAGAGAGATGACGCATGAGAGTGTGAGGCGAACGCAGATGGTCGATAAAGGGAAAAACAGAAATTGTTAGTCAGTTGATGGGCTTTTGTGGGCTTACAAGTCTGTGGAGCTGGACTGGAGGAATGAACACACACTTTCCCAAAAGGTGAACTGCACCCCAATGAACCCATAAAATCCTACAGGGCCCATTTGTTGTATTTAACTAAAATAGCGAAGCGTGACGCATTTGAACCGCCAGTAGTAGCGCCACGTTCATAAAATGTCATGAAATACGCAACGCTATTTACTCCCATTCTTCCCATCAATACATGCACATGTCACTGTATTCACTGTTCCTATGAGCACTGGCTGCCAATTCGAGTGCCGTCCTTGATCCGACTATGAACTCTCTTTCAAAAGGCAATTAGATCTTTTCCTCCGTCCTTCATATTGCAACATCAGACTCTACTGTGCTGCATTTTTTTTATACATGGAACCGAGCACGACTGGATGTTAATTGCTCAATCGTACCATGAATTGCAGCCACGTGTACGCATCTGCATTCATTATGTTTTTTTTTCTCTCCACTCATTTATTCGGGTTTTGCCTTTGTCACGCATTTTCCACTGCAGGATTTTCCATCGCCACGATTTCTTGAATGGTTTTCGGTGTCTAGAGTAGCCTCCAGGGGCGGACTGATGCCCTTTTTGACTGGGAACCCCCTTTTTGTGCTACCGTCGGTTTGTTGTGTCGTTCCAGACGCACGCCTACTCACTTCCCCACTGATCCTACTGAAACCTTCATCTCTGATTTACTGAGCTATGCTTCGGTTCATTTTTAGCCCTCTACCTGTACACGAGAAGGATAACATCTGTGTATTTTTGTAATTTTGAGTGTGTGCATGTGTGCGAGTGTCTTCTTGTCCTACCGTGGAACGCCACAGAGACCTAGCAGCAATGTGGCAAAGTTGCTCAACATGGCGTGAAATGACTTTATTGCGTTTTTTTTTTCACATTAAAAGCACTGATAGAATACATTTCTTATAAAAGGACCCCAGCGCCCCGGGGAGCACGCATGGGGTCTGCCAGTCATGCGAGGTGACGTGAGAGAGTGTGCGATTTTGCGTGTGTGTTTGTGTGTCAGAGAAAGTGTGGGTGAGGAAAAAGAACAGAGCGACGAGGTAATCAAAGTGGCACAGAAACCAAATGAAACGTGTCAAATTTACTCTGATGTGCCCCCCCCCCACCACTACCCCTCCACACACACACGGCACACGCACACACACACACACACACACACACACACACACACTACGCCTGTCTAAGCCTGTTCATCAGTGTCGAGACAAACATACATGTTTCCACAAAAGATGGATTACTGGTTAAACATGTGACGCGGGGCTGACTGTGCGTGAACAAGGTGCGGTGAAGAGCAGGCCGGATAGAGATGGATACCATGGAATGGGCCACAGGGGTTGGTGGCTCGTTTTATATCCAGCCTGTTTAATAATCAATTGTTATTCTCTGAATATGAGCATACGCCGGGGCTTGTGCCCAAATATTTGATTAGCGAACAGGGCGCTCCATTACTGTGGGAAGAAAAACAACATGGAGTATAAAATCCACTTCACGAGAATCTGTGATTGCTCTAATGCACCTGACGCTGCCCTCTCAGGAACTAGATTGAGGTTGGGGAAAAAAGCTCATTCCATGAATAATTCATTTTCTTTTTTTCTTCTCCTTTCACAAACTGCCCATATTTGTCGATGTGGCGGGACCAGAAATATATTTTGTCATGGATACAGAGCTAATATTCAGTTGACAATTAATGATGTTACTTGGATTCTATTTATGTTCCAGGTCCATGCAATATTTGGCTTTATTAAACTCCTGTGCAAAAGATCTCTTTTATAGTGCCATGTGATCTCATCTTTGTTTTATTAGTATACAGGGGATAGCGGGGGATTTTTTTTTTGCAGGCACTACTTATTGCGTTTGCCCGTTAAAATATTGTGATCAGCAGGAGAGCACTGGCTTTAGCTTTTTGCTCATTTGGAACCTGTTGGTGTTTTGCCGTGGAATGCGTTCCCAGCGAGCCAGTTTCTGTGCCAGATGGAAACACCACTGTAGTGGAAAGAGTGGTGACTCTCCACCAGAGAGATGATTTCACTGATTCGGAGAGGTTTGTGGAAGAATCATCTGCATATTAGATTTAAATGTCCCCCTTGCCTCTCAGCTGGCAAAATAGGTTTACAGATTCCAATGAAATCTTTACATTCTTAATCTCTTAATCTTCTAATTATAGTATTAGTTAATTGAATATATGGACGGCCAACTCTAATTTGATTTATTTAGCAATATGGAATCGGCCATGGCCATACTAGGTCAATTTGATGAAAACAATGGTCTAAGCCTGCACAAATGCCAAAAATGATTCTGTGTGTGCTTGCTCTGTTGTGTCCCTCTGTCCCACTAAAGAGTCTACCTTTCAAGGCAGTAATGGTCCCAACATCATATCAGCTACAATATTCAACAAAGTCCACCAAGCTGAGATGGAAGCATTCTGGACCCTTTTTTTGAGTTGTCGGTGCCGTCACCTGAGGGAGGGCTTTTATAGCAGAACCTTTCTGGTCATCACTTCTAGGAAACTCGGATTTGTTTTGCTTGTCTTTAGTGACCGTTGGACACTGTGTACACAGACGCAAAAGAAAGGAAGAAATAAAGAACCCCTCAGCCAGCGGCAACATATCACGGTGTCACACCACCACAAAGCCCAATGTCAGACAAGCACTTAGGTACCAGGCAACATGTGTAAACAGCCCATCCACTGGCAGGGAACACGGCTAATTCAACCCGAAACCCCATGGCTGGAGGGACGCCAACACAAAACATGACCTAACGGCAACAAAACAGGATGGCCAGACCTGCTGTGCCGGGCGTGTGGTGTGGGTGCGCGCCGTTGTGCGCGTGTGTCAGAGAGAGGCAGAGACGCGCACTCGGGTTATCGTCATTACAAGGCTAATCACTAACATCTGCACTGCACTATCACAGGAGCAAGGTTAGAGAACCATGTAGTTAGTGTGTGTGTGGGTGTGGGTGGGCGCGGAAAGTTATTTTTGGCGAGTTTATCGACGTCCAAGGCAAGCAAAGCGGTGTAGGTGTGATTTGGTAAACTGCCAAAATGAAAATTGCCTAAGGCAAAAAAACCTGCAAGTACTGATCACCCAAAACAAGTCAAACGTCCTCTGTGTCTCTCTTCATGGACCAGAGGGAGTTTTAGTCAACGGTCTAAGTCGCCATCTGTGATTTGGAGGGCTTTAAAGGTCTGTGACTGGTAATTGTTAAATCTGTGCATATGTAAACGTGTGCATTTGGAGAGAAATTATGCAGCACTCCTTGATTTTAGCAGCTGGGCTTCTCTCCCTTTTTTTTTCTCCAATTTGTTGCAAGACTATTTCTGGCATTTCTCCTGTGAAACATCACTAATGCCTTCCAGGCGAGGCTATAAGCGTGTCCCGTTGCTCCCACATTTCACATTTAAACATGATACTCAGTAACATTGAGGAAAATGAGCTCAACAGCTCTGAAAATGTCAGGTACTGTACAATTCAGTGTCTCTTCACCATATCGTGGTGCAGTCTAAGTTGAAAAATCAGCACATGTTCTCTTTCTAAGTTCTAAGCTGCTAAGTAATATATTTTTTCTATAACGTTTCAGTTGATGAGAGGCTTTAGACCTCAGTTAACATTTTCTGCAATCATATCATCTTTCACTGGAGTGTGTGTGTGTGTGTGTGTGTGTGTGTGTGTGTGTGTGTGTGTGTGGGCGGGTGCGTGCGTGCGTGATGAAGTGATTTACAAGTAACACAACAAAGTGGATACCTCAGTCATAATGACGGCTGCATATGATGATCTTATGCATCATGCATAAGAAAATCTCCCTTGAAGCACTTTGTGCAGAGTTTCTGGTGAGCTGGTGTTTAACTTTATAATTTTACTGATTTATTTAACCGGGTTTCTTGCAGAGTTGCAGAGTTGACATTTTGAATCATTAATCACATTGTTGATCCTGATTCGCCAGGCAGACACAAGGGCAAGTTTGTAAAAACGTCTCGAGTACGTTATTGTAACAACATGGTACAAATTCAAACCTGCCCCCTATTAAGTTTCACGACTAGATAAAAATGCACACTAAAATGTATCAGAACATTCGTCCTGGATGATGCATTATTATTTTGAAGTTTGTATAGTATTAACTGTAGAATGGAGTTGTTAATTCTATGGTGTAACTTTGAGTGTACAGTATTAGTATGACCAGTAGCGGCACTGTGATCCAGCGAAAGATGAGTCAGCTTCCCATTTTTTATTTTTTTTTGCTGAATGACCTTTCGTTTTTTTAGCCGGAGCCTTCGGCGTCAGCGGCACAGGGTTGTGAAACGCAGAGGTCACTGGGAAATTAATAAAGAGCCGGTTGCAGAATGAATGTTGGTCTGACCGCAACCTCAGACACATCAAATCACTGCGATTAAAATGATGTTTCCTCCCCCGCACTGAAAAGTGCGATCAAGCTAAAGCTAAATCTTTGAAATGCTCATTGGAAAAGTTGAATTGAGCACAAATCAACTCGCCGCTGGACATTGGATTCCCTTTGCTCATATTTGAGGAATCTGAGATAGAAGTAAATGTTGGCTTTGGCATGCACAGTTGAATAATTGAGCCACTCATTTGGTAAACTGCCTTTTTAGAGCCTGTCAAGTCAAGGTGAATACAGATTACATACGGGGCCTCTCTGGTTAGTTGAATCCTGTCAATCCACCATTGTGAACCGCATTTAAAGTGCTTTATCAGTCCAGGTGCTGACGGATGCAGTGAAAATAGAAATCCAACTTTTTGTGTGCGTGTCTGAAGCAAACGTCTACATGCACACTGGAGCATGTGCTTCCATAAATACAATAATCTTTCCTGTCTGGTGGCATCAGACACCGGAGATCGGAGCAGGCTCAAGTATAAAAGCTAAGATGGAACAAATGCATGACCACAAAAAAAAAAAGAAAAATGCTGACTATGAATGGAAATGGAGACTTTGAGGAGGTGGATGGGACAGAGGCTGATGGGAATGTAAAGAGATTTGAAGGAAGTGGAAATGGAAACCCAGAAGTGAATTGAAGCACATTGAGAAGTATGATGGAAGAGGGGGGGAAGGGGACAAAGCCACTGAAAGACTGGAGAGAGAGAGAGAGAGAGAGAGAGAGAGAGAGAGAGAGAGAGAGAGAGAGAGAGAGAGAGAGAGAGAGAGAGAGAG
>JAFBJU010000468.1:473785-496602 GCA_016785305.1 Colistium nudipinnis
GAAAACGGGCAGCGGACGAGACAGAGAGAGAGAAAGCGAGCGAGAGAGAGGGCGAGAGAGAGAGAGAGAGACAGCGAGAGAGAGAGAGAGATGAGGAGAAGATGAGGCTTGGGGGGGAAACAATAATAACGTTGGAAAAGAGGAGGGCAGGGCGACAAAAGGCCCCGGTGAAAGATGAGACTCGCTAGAGAAAGAAACCGTGGAAACAGCTGAGCGTGCAAATGTGCAGAATATAGGAAAATCTTGAGAGGAGTCAAGAAACAAACTCTTGAAAGTGAAAGTAATCTTCCAAAGACATTGAGAACACGTCCTGCTGGATTCACTGACGAATCGTAAGCCTATCAACGAGACACAAGTATTAACTGGTTGAGTAGTTACTTTCCACTTTTAATAGAATGTTATATTCTTAACATAACACGGGGTTTAGGATGTCTGTTTAAAGTTTTAAAGGTCATTTAATCACCTTCCTTTGTGATCTATTATTTGAAGAACAAGGCATTAAAATACAGACTGATGATTTATCCTACCGCAGCATATGTCTTATTTTGAATCGGTGTCATTAGGAAATTTGGAGCTGAAAATCATGTCGAATCTTTCCATTTTTGAGGCAACGCTGCACAAGTGTTCATAATTCATATTTATTTTTACTGCTGAATGTAGATTTATTGCCAGCACCCTTCCAAGGCAAGGCAAGTTTATTTATGAAGCAGCATTCAAACAAAAGGCCATTCAAAGTGCTTTACAAAGGCATGCAAAAGCATAAATAATAGGACATTAAGGACGTTAAAAATAAGACATTAGGGTAATAAAACAAGGCAATTAAAAGTGTTTTTTTTTTTAAAGACATTGAATCATTAAAAACCTTTGAATGTAAAAAAAAAAAGAAAAAAAAAAGAGGAAATTCAAAAGTTTGAAAGATTAAAAGACCAAAAACAAGAGCAATTGTTAGAGATTAAACAGAGGTTACATTATGTAAATTATAAGCCACAGCCAAGAATAGTGTTTTTTAGGGGCTCATTTAAATAAACCGATGGTGCTTGGGTAGTAAAGGTTTCCAGGAAAACATGCGGCCCACTTGCTTGCTGCTTGTGAGGCTGCAGATGAGCCGCATCTGTGTGGTAATGATTTTAATTAAGATTTGTAAATACACTGTTACCAGCCAGCTGTTGTTTTTAGTGTCATGGATCAAAGATGGGTTTTTTAGATTTTTTTTTATTCAAGCTATTTCAAGAGATTTCCATCAGGGGTATAAATGTGCATTAAAATATGCAATACCTGACGTCAGTGTATTGGATGAAATAGTGAATTAAAATGTGGGAGACAACCAAATTTGGGCTTCTAGAACTAAAACTTTACTTCCGAGGTCATGACCCCGTACGCCGTTCGCTGTCCGCTTTTTCCCTTTGACTGACTACTCCATGTTGTTGTGGAGAGTCCTTATTTTGGTTAAAACAGGTATTCAGCGCCAACATTTTGCTTTATCAACACAGAGAGTGATGTTTTGTGAAAACGAAAGTGTACAGATTTCTAAATGCTTTATTTTATTTTTTTTTACCCCCTCCACATTATCTCTATGAGACCACCGCCTGAGCCTCGGGTTGCTGCTCTCCTCGAGCTGTGTGTCCTCTCACATCCTTCTCAAAATCCCTTCCAACAGGCCTGACAAGTGGTAGTGATGCATTAACGGTGAATTCCGCTGCCTCAGAGACCGTCAGCCGCATACAAGACAGCGATAAAGACACAAACAAGCCTGGGGGATCAAAAAAAAAAACCCCAATGAATTTAGCCACTCTGGACCAGTAAAATACGATATATGGCTGCTGGGATCTTCATGTGTACTCTGACTTGGGCCTTCAACAAACACGTCCAGTTTAAAACAAAAGAAATGCGCACACCTACCCCTGGCACGCAACACAATGCCGTTAAAAAGCAGCCCACTCGTTGCCACGTGCTGTTCCCCCGTGCCATCCCACGGCCTTCATTTTGTTCGTCTTTTCTTGTCTTCCTGTGTTGCTATTGGCGACGTCCCATTACGCATCGATAATGAGAGAGATGGGTCAGAGAGGATCAAGGTGACCTCCCCGCTGCTCGCCATGAGGCCGGTGAGAAAGTTGGGAGCATAACGTGCGGGAGGTAAAGCAGTACTTTCACCAACAAAATTGCGTTTCTGAGAGGGGGATGCAGTTAATTAGGGCGCTGCCTTTAAGATTCTGCAAAATCCCACAGGCATCTATGGATCGTGACCTTTGCTTTCTCCTCCTTCTCTCTGTAAGTGGCAGGTTGGATGTTGTGCATAATAAGCTTCCTTGCCTCAAAGGGAATCAGGTGGTGCTGCTAATATCGTTTCATGATGTGTAGCCCCGTCGTTGCCGTCCGAGAGCCCCGCGCTTTATTGGTTTTCTAGTTTGTGTCGCCGACTGCGAGGGGGGGTTGGGGTGGGGGGGGAATAAAAAAAGAGAGGCTGCGAGAAAAAGGGAGAGTGGTAACTAGATCTTTGGAGATGGATGCTGTGCAATTATTTTGAGTTATGCAAACATGTGTTTCGCTGTAAGACTCGGAGCCGGTGTGGGTGGTATTTTTTTCCCATTGTCCTCTAAATGCAACCCCAAACAATGTGCTCTGTCACGTCGTGCAGTGGAACCTCAAAGAATGCCAAAAAAAAAAAAAGCTCCTGCAAAGGACTTTGAAAATAAATGCAAACACCAACTTTCACAGTTAGGGCAACAAACTGCATAGAAACAATTCATACGTGTATTTGTTTCTCACTTTTGAGCCGGGCATTTGCTTGTTGCCGCGCCGGGCATTTTTGAGAGGTGTGATTAACCTCAGGGAACCTTGAAGCCTTGGCTGTGTCTCCATCTCGGTGCGCTGTAAAAAAAGAAAATAAAACACACGACGTACTGTTGTTGAAGGGCACGTGTCCTTTCGGCATGATGAATGTAAACACAGTACGCCATAAAAGTAGCAGTAAAAAAACGACGCTTATGTGCACTCGCCATCCCTCGTGATTGCCTCTGCATGTGCTCCTGGCGCGGCGCGTGGATAATACTCATGTCCACACTTTACAGCGCGACTCCGGCGATAGCTCGTATCTGGCAACCTTAATCCGAGCACCGGAAAAAGCCCCTTTGATTTATACGCGTGTCACACGTAGGGCTCTCGGCGCCGCCGCGCATGAACAAAAGGTGGAAAATTACGTGAGACGTAATTCATGGGGACAAGAATGGACAACCATAAAGGGATCCCGATGATGACCGCTCAATGCGCCGCGGTGGGCCTCCGGGGGGGGGTGGACATGCGCGTTTATCTCCGAGACATGCGCTACACAAGGCTTTTAATATTTCCTGCCCAGAGAATGGGACGCTGTGGGCCGGGGAAGGTAATCACAGACTGTGCAGTCACTGAGCAACACTTAGGAGAGAGAGAGAGGGAGAGAGAGAAACGTCATGTTTTCGCATCCATTATTCAGATCTATTTTAACCACCTACTAATCGTGACATAAGGGTATAGATCTTAAAGGGCATAAAGTAAATACGGAGCATCAGCGGCTTTGGCCTGCAAGGGATATATTGCTGTTTTGAGACATTTGGAGTTCTTTTTGTCAGCATTTCTTTCTTTTATTTTCTCCCCTGGGCTGTATCTCATTTTTTATGCAAACCTGTGGGCCTCATCCGCTTCTTTTTGCACTAGAACAAATATGCGCACACATATTGTGAATCATAGGGTGTCTCATTCCCAGTGATTTTTGACTTCGGTGTGGCCAACTCGCGCCGCCCGTGCCGCGGCACGAGTGTGTCCTCGCGTATTCTGCCCCTGAAGGATGCCCAGGGGATGGGTGCGTGATCTATTGGTTTGTATTCATTCGTATTTCACAGTTAGTGTGTGTGTGGAAGCTTTCTTTGTGTCATTCGGACGAGCGAACTGAGACGCTGTATATAAATCGAATCTAAACGTGTCATTTGTCGACACGTACAAGAAGAAGTTTTCTTTGTTTAAACGATTCATCAATATGAAGTGTTGCAATTTCCACTTTTTAATCGATTGCATGCTCATTTTTTTCCTCACTTGTCTAGCGCATGTACTGGCAAAAATCTCTATGACTATATGGAGACAGCCGAAAAAGGGCAACTAGCGTTATTTACCCGGTCTTATGCATTTGTGTAAAGATATACACAATTAAAAAAAAATATATATATATATATAATGGAAATGTAACTGAACAAGACACGATAGACTTCAGGACCAGAATTGACCGAGGGGAAAAATTGGAAATGATGTTGGATTAGTATTCCACTCCCTCTGCAGGGGAGGGGGGCGGGTGGGGTGGTGGGGCGCGCGGTGCCCCGTGTGACGGATGAGCTCGTACATCACACACACCACAGTGCTGACAGCTGCCACTGTCACAGCTCAACTCCGACCCCTCAGCTTCATTCATCTGACTGCATGTGTGAGCACATCCCAGGCAACACTACGCCTCTGCTCATACGGAAACACAACCACACGCGCCTAACACACTGCACATGCCGAAACAGTCACATTCATCTGGCACTGCATGTTTTCTGTATATACTGTACACGCACGCACACACACCCACGCACACACAGACACACAGCTATTTCTCAAGAAGATTGGCACTGTGAGTGGGTTAATAGTGTTTGTGTGTGGGGCGGGGGGCTCTGGGCCTCTGCCATTGGCCAATGGTGGGCACATTTAGTGTGAAAATGCCACTTTGACCCACGTCAGGTGGCCCCATTACTCATGCCACCTCTGTACTGGTGTCCCCAGGTTTTTATCTGTCGGTCCTGGTGTAACAGTGATAAGATCAGCCACAACATTGCATTCATCAATGACTTTGTTTAACCTCTGAATTGGACCAGTAAAATATTAAAACATCTATATAGATTCACTTAAATAAGGGCCGTAAAATGTATTTAGACAAATAGGTACACAGTATATATCTATCTATCTATATATCGAAAGCATGTGATCTGGACCTGCTGTATATAAAAGTGCCCTGGGATACCTCCTTGAATTTGACTAACTGTTGTTGCAAATCAGGCCTGTTTTTATCTGCAATATGTCTTTGATTGAGCCCTGAGTGATGTTAAAACCAGTCAATAGACCAGAACACTCTCAGATGCAGTCATTTTCTCTTTTTCTCTGTTTGAATCCTTCCTGTCCACATCTGAGTCCCTGGATCCACTCCGCAGACAATGCATGCCTCCCAGAGCCTTTCCGCTATCATCATTTATATTATTATAATTTCATTCCCCTTCATTTACTTTTAATGCTGCGGGCACAAATAAATCCAGCCTGTTTTTTGTCTAGCTTAGATCTTATTCAGCACAGTGGCTTTGCACAGAAATAAGGGCCTTTTCAATGAATGATTCACCATGTGTATCCTCAGCAACAGTGCATTAAAAACAATGTTGTGGCTCAGAAGCATCAACAACAACAACAACAAGCCCAACAGACGCTTTTTGACTTTATTGCCCAAATAAAGTTAGGTAAACAAATAGAAATAGGGTGTATTTTATTCGCTCAGAAAGGGATTTTGAGCTTTGAGTGAAGCTAAGAAAAAACAAAATCTCCTAAGGATCCAAATGGACAAAACATAAATAATAAATAGAAGAAAGCTCCTCCAGCCATCAGATAAAATAGTTCATTGTTATTTTTCCTCTGTTTTCCCCCTATATACTGCACTTGGGACCCCCTTCATCCAACACATGATCTGTATGAGTATATAATTCAGTTTTCCTAAACAGCTAAGAGAGCTAATCAAACGCTGAGATTTATGTATTCCATCTCATATGCTATGGTGTGGATGCCAGCTTTTAAATCACTGAGTGTGCTGGATGACATTTACATCTGAGAACGGTCGACGCTGTCGGTTTGTTGGTCTGCCAGTCGGTCCGGCCGTCTACAACAACAACACAAATTGTGCACATATTTCAGGTACGAGAGCAGCATGGTAGCAGAGAATCTGCAGCAGCTTCGGTCCTGTGATGGTGTCTTCATGGGAAACATTTAGGGCACAGTGCTACATGTAGGTCACTTCCATTTTGGCTGCACTCTGAGGTCCCACTCCCAATTATTGTGAGAAGTAAATAAGAAAAAGAAGAAAAATAGACTTGGAGCGTGTAAAATAAGCTCTGGATTGCAGTGAAGGAGATCGGAGCCATTCACCAGTGTGTGTAAACAGAAGTATTGTTGAGAAGTATGTGTATCATCAGATACACATCCGAGCCTGCAGGGACAGAAAGGCAAAGAACCAAGCCCCCCAAAACAGCACTATTTCATTGTGTGTTGTATTAATGTTAATAAGCAAATGTTTGTCGGTGGTGGAAGTTGTGGTTATACCTAAAAAAAACAAAAAAACATCATCACACTTGCCTTGTTAGTTTCACAGGAGACTTTAATCATGCTTCTCTTGTTTTATCAATGTGTGTCTCGTGCGTTGTGTATATAAAGTTTATGTTGTGTAAACGCATTGTACAAACGTAGTTAATCTCCTCGCACATTTTCCTGTACATGTTTCCGCAGGTGGATAACACAGCGGGCGGGCGCCTGTCTGTCTGTGCGAGTGTGTGATGATGACGATGTCAAGAAACGTGAAAAGGCTTTGAAGTGAGCAGAGCTGAAAGTGAGCGGCAGTCGTGCGTCGTCAGTGTTGCGTTTCAGCAACAACTTGTCAGCCTCCGTAAGTGACGAGAGAACAAACAAAAGCGGCCGTTGTTGTGGCTGTCAGACAGAAAGTCAGCACGGCACACCCATCCCGCTCTCAAACATTTATCTAGTCTTCCAGCTGCTGGACTCAAATCCAAATAAACACGGGAACTGTGATTACTCTCGCCCCTTTGCGAAGAATTAATGACACCACAAGAGGTTTGTTTTTTTGTTTTTTTTTGCCAAACATTCATCAATGCAATCCATCCCCCTCGATATCCCTGTAAAGTGATGAAGAAAAGCTTTGTTTATCCGGCACCCCCTTTTGAAGCCAATTTCTGCAGAAAATTGTGTGAATGTCTGTTATTGTGTCATCGTAAGTACCAGAGAGATGAGTCACAGGAGAAATAATGTACACCGTGGGCCCAGTGGGGCTTTATTTTTCCATCTTTTGAGAGAGACTGTTACAATGGCTCTGCATTGTTTCCCCTATGGGGGGTCTGGCACTATACATTATTATTATTATTATTATTATTATTATTATTATTATTATTATTATTATTATTATTATTATTATTATTATTATTATATATTTTTTTATTTTTTTTATTATTATTATTATTATTATAAACACCATGATTTTCAGGGGGGTTTGTGAAAAGTTAGTGACAGGGAGCTGCCTGAACACTTTTCAGAATTATCGTGCTCCTCACACCCAGATGATGTGCTATTCCGACGGATAGGAATCAATAGGTGCAAAGGTCACTCTTCCTGCCAAGCGCCTGCATTTCATTTTCCACCTCATATACATAACTCTCCTTCATTTTTGATTTCCGACCACAACCGATTCTCGGGGACAAACATTTAAGCGTCCAATTTGGCAGTAAGTGGTCCCCACATTAGCATAAAGTGAACCCATAATGCTCCGTTTTTTTTAACGTCACATATTGGCCAATCAGTGTCACCGAAAAAGACTCAGACCCTACTCTGACCACATGCGTTTTGTGCCGCAAAGGAGTCCCACAGTAAGTAGTGTCGGGAGAGGAAAGTATGTTGAATGGGCAAATATTGAATTCCAATGGAATAACAATATTTAAATTCATGTCTGCTGTTTTTATTTGAAGACTGTCTGTCTCCATTGTGACGTAATATTGTGGCCCTCGACCGAAATTAAGCGGCACAGCCTGCATTTGGAATTTAATAAAGAACTTAGGAAAGGGCAGATGCTTTATCACTTAAATAAGCATTTACTGCAGTGTACATATGTCACAGTATGTTTCTAGAGATGAATGTAACCCAACGTACAGTAGCTATGGAGAGTAAACTTCTTCTCTGTGAGAGGAAGCACATTTCCTCGGTTTCGTGTACGTCTATTGTTTCATTGAGTGAGATTTTGGCTTCTTTGGCTTTTTTTGAACGGGCCTAAAAAAAAAGAAAAATGTTCCGGCCCCAGGGTGCAGACGTTTGACATGTGTAACTGTGTAATGAGGGATAAAATGACCTGAACCAGTCTGTTGGCCTGACCAGGCAACATAAGTGGCCCCCAGTGTGTACCTAACATCCCTCAGGCAAAAGCCGATCCCCTTGGTTTCAGTCTGTTCAGAGGCATAAATGGACGTCCCGCGCATTAAAAGCTGAAACACCTTCTTGGCTTAAATTTCCTCTCCCGATTTTTCCACTGATAGAAATTTTAGTAGATCAAAATTTGGCAATAAGAGCAAATACATTAGCTCATCTGCTATAAATGTAACTCTCCCATCACTTTAGATTGGTTAGGCTTAGTCAAAGTGAAACATTGAGTGATAAAAAATATTAAATTGACAATAAAATTTCGAAAGAAGTAAAAAGAAATACATTTTAACAAAATGGGTAGCTGCTTTTATTGAATGTGATAGTTAGCTAGACTAGACAGACGGAAAATGGCTTTGTTAAACAGTCTAAATATATTCATAAAGAGACTATGCCTAGTGTCATTACCAAGATACATAAAACATGTTTACTCTACAACTTCAGACACACACAAATATACACACACACACACACTTGCACGCACGCATGCACGCATGCACATGTAGTCCTTTATCCTGGTAGCATCCCATATCTGTATTTCTGATTAATACGAGCCCGTGGTCATCCATCAACATATGGTTGTCATTACACCAATCGAATCCCCACTCTGAAATGCATTTAGGGGGAAAAAAGAAAATCTGACTTTTATTTTTTTTTTGCTCATCGTCCCATCTGGTGACATGGATAATTAATCACCTAAGCGATGTGCCTCCGTTCTTTGTTGTTTAGCCCCGGAGAAGAGGCTGATGCTCGTGTTTGTTTGAATGTAGTTGTCTGCCCATCGTTGTGAGGACAATGGTTTAATATTTGGTTTGGAAACCATTATTGTGAGGACCTTTTGACCTTTAACATTAAAAGTCTTTGTAGGGGTGAAGAATTGTGTTTTGGCTTAGGGATAGAGTTTAAGGTTAAGGTTTAGAGTTTGGCATTTAGTTGTTATGCTTGAGGTTCGGGTAAGGGAGTAAAAAAATGCATTTTGTCTGAACATCTGTGTGTGTGTGTGTGTGTGTGTGTGTGTGTGTGTGTGTGTGTGTGTGTGTGTGTGTGTGTGTGTGTGTGTGTGTGAGTGAGTGAGGAGGGCTGCAAGTGTGAAATGTACCAAAGGGAGGTCTGGCTCAGCTTGTTTGCCCGGCTGTAAACACACGTGGTCAGACTAACAGACATCACTGCTGAGGCAATCAGCCCCCCCATGCTGTAGGTCAAATAATGAGAGGCGTGAGGTGCACGTTCTTTATTTTTTGCATTTGTTACCAGTAACAGAAAGATTTCAACTGTGCCCAGTTTTTGGTTGCCAAGATGTGTGGAATTCTCTTTGGCTGGAGATTTGCCAGTCCACAGTGTGACTTCACAAAAAAGTTCAGCGTGAGCTTTGAGAAAGTCTGTGGGTTTAATCACAAAGCGGATTAGTTTCAACCCCCACCAAGTTAATGGAAAATGTGGACATTGATTGTGTCTCGGCTTCCTTCTGTGCTTTTGTTTTACTTTATTTCAGTTCCACAGTTTTGCCTAAATGAGAACTACACCGTTTGAAACACTCTACTTAATGTAATACCATTGAGTCATGAAGGCAGCATGTGGTTAAAAAAAAAAAAAAAAACACAACTTAAAATACAGCGCTTATTGTCATCTACACAAACGATTTGGAGATGTTGGCAAGCTTTAAGCAACTGTGGCTAACCTCTGTTCGAGTTTGAAAAACCTGCAGGGAGAGGACTGTGACCTTAATGGTATAATGGGAATAAACCCAAGAACTGATGGGCTATAAAATATGTGCCTTAACACGGTGAAAATGAGGTTTCTCCCTCAATGCACAGTTTCTTGATGAACAAATGGCTCCACCAATGACTAAATAAATACAGTCTACTCTATGGGCACAAAAAAAGTTCAAATGGCACAGGTTGTAAGCCCGGGCCGTAAAGGACCACAATGCCCATAGTTCCTTGCCTATTCCAGTTTCTGAAGGTCTGCTGTCAGCCTTAATCCAACTAAAATACCCCTGAGAAACGCAATGACCGTTTTAGATGTTCAGCATGGCTTGTATTAAAGAAGAGTAAAGGTTATGCAGAATATGAACTTTTGTTATATGTCTATATCATATTTAGGATTATTTTGTAGGCCACGCTTGAATAAACATCTTTGTCCAGCACGACCAACAAGTCTGAGAAACCAGAAAGCGGTGATGTTTCATCAGTAACAACAAAGTAAGATTGAACCCTCAGTGAACTTAAGTTTTATTGAAGGCCAAACATAACTCTGGCAGAATGCACGTTTGTGGTGAGAAGTTGAACTAATAAGGCACGAAGCCAGGCAAAATAAAGCAACACCAGCAAACAAAAAAAAAAGCAGTTAGCAATATGAAAAAGATTTGTAGAAATCAACAACAATATTTTTCAAATTGCTGGCAGGGAGTGTTTGCTCTTAATTCCAAGGCTAAAAAGCGGCACATATCAAAATTGCAGGACATTATTATTAATGTTGTTTGACATGTAAAAATACAGATTTTATAGCAGTGACCAAGCCAGAGTTTGCATTTTGAGCTTTTTCTTTTTTTTTTTACTGTCTTCCGCCATCAAGCTAAATTGCTCTGTAAGCGTATTATTTCTCAGCACCTGTCCTTTCAGTTTGATCAAAAATATCAACTGCCCGAGAATCAGATAAAAACTTTTCCTGGAACTAAAGAAACATATGAACCCATAGTAACCCGTACTAAGGACTGGGGTTGACCTAACCGACATCCTCTCTTGGCTTACACCGATTTCTCACTAATGATATTCTACATTACGGCCTAATCCGAACTTTATTACGCCATCTGAGAAACCAAATGAATGGGTGTGGGAGGAGAGGAAGGTCAGATGGCGGGGATTTGGAAGGACAATATAGCTTCCTGTTAGACAACAGCATGATTGTGGCCTCGTAGACTCATATACTCGCATACTGGATTTGAAATGGAATGATAATCCTTTTGGTCCACCTGCAGTTTAGCGGTGTGGTTAATGGCGGCACGATGCTTTGCAAAAAAAAACACACAAAGGAATTGGGAAGAGGCGTTAACACCAGCGCATAACTGAGTGGAAGAAATGGTTTAATCTCACAAAGGGCTCCTTACATACAGATTCTCAGTAAATATTTATACCCAGCACCTGTTGCTGACTATTTTCATCACTTCATTGCCACAATTTACCCATCCTCTTATGGCCTCCACCAGGGCGATAATGCACCGAGCACAGGTTGTCTCAAACTGGCTTTATGAGCATGGCAGTGTGTTCAATGAACTTCAGGCCCCTGGGGATGGGGTAGAATAGTAGAGTGGCAGCTTGAACGTGCAGTTGGCAAATCTGCAGAAACTAGCTGATGCAATCATGTCAACACGGAGCAAATAGTCTCATAGGATAGTTGGCAACATCTTGTGGAAATCCTTTCTTTGGGAAACCGAAGCCCAGGCTCGGGAGCTGAAGGAGGCCCGACGCAGCGCACATTGCCAGTTTGATATTCAAAAGGCTTGATTAAGTGCATTTTAATTCTTGGCACTAATGTTTGGTTTGCCTTGGCGTTTTGTCACACCGGCCTCGTTTCGTCCGCCATATTTTGAAAGCCATTCAGGTGATTTTTCAAATGGTGTCGGAAAGGCAATTTTGAAAATGTAAGCAATCGCATAGTCCCTCATATGCACAATGTAATTATGGGGGGAAAATGTTTGGAAAGCTGGCCTTAAACGATCCGGACATTTATTTATCCATAATTCACTATATTTAATGGATTGCCTTAGTGGTCAGAGAAAAACTGGGGTTATCAGGATTTGCCGTACCGACGTCCATGTGGCATTGGACATGCAAGTTTTAACGCTACATGACAAGTTCTGCAGCGCTTTGGTATATCAGTCTTGTTATAATACCATGACAATTTACTGTTATACTGCATACAACATGCAAAAATAATAAGCATCATATGCCTTGATCCAGATAATGCCGGAGTGTTTTTTTTTTTGTTGTTGTTTTTTTCAACCTCATTCGGCGGAGCAAATAAAATGTCCCCCCTTTTTATTTTCATTTTATTTGGTAACCTATAGCTACACCGTAAATAGCCTGTGAAATACTCCATTTTGCATGCATCATATCACTTAATGAGATGATTTAAAAAGAGAAATTCTACATATATATGTAGATTATATATGTACAGTATATATTTTACGTGTCTCAGCAAATCAACAGTAACGTGATGCAGGTAATCTTCAAATCTAACCACATTATGGTTCATTAATGTGGAGTAGCTGTGCACTGCTGGGGGATGGAGGCTTGTATAATATTCTGATTGAAAACGTGTTCAATCCCATTATGCTTGCGTGCCTTTGTATGTGTGTTTTTTTTTTTTTATTTATGTACCGTATCATGCTTGTTAAGTTACATTGTCTCGCTGAATATATCCAGTGGCAGTCTATGATGTGGCAAACTTCAGATAATAATGCAGCCTCTGCCTCCTTTGCCCTGCGTGGCTCTCTCTCTCTCTCTCTCTCTCTCTCTCTCTCTCTCTCTCTCTCTCTCTCTCTCTCTCTCTCTCTCTCTCTCTCCCTCTCCCTCTCTCTCTCTCCTTCTCGTAACCAAGGCTGGCTCCCTACTGCATAAAGGGTACCGCTGATTCTGAGAGGAACGACGCCTCGGCACAAGTCGCCTATATGCATCAACATCCAGCCATTTCTCTTCCACACTCAGACTGTTTGTAAAAGCTGTCAAAAGAAGGATTCTTTATCTAGGTTGATAATGACATCTGTTCCTTTTGATGAGTTCGGTGCATCCTAAATCCAACCCCCCCCCCCCCCACGAAAAGAGATGTTAAGTGTGAATATTTGGGTATGTGTGCGTCTGTGTGTGTGTGTGAGAGAGAGAGAAAGAGACCGTGGGCTCTTGAAGGATGGTTCGAGGCTGTTTAGGAGACATGAGGGGGGTGAGGTGAGCTATCGACACCAGTCGTGCGTAAAAGACACTTATAGGAGACAATGACACGCTTTCGAGTCAAAGATGTAATCACAGAATTACACCACGTTGTGCCAAACAGCTGCTACTTTTACCCGTGGCTGTCTACTGGTAGCACAGATACACAAACCAAGGCAAAAGGAGGAGGATGTTGAGCTGGCCCAGGTGATCATGTTTAATCCATCCAACTTAATAAAAAATAGTTGTTCCTTTATGGAAAAACAGTTTTCTAGATTCTATTCTATATAGAGATACAATAAATGCTTTTATTTATTGTTTGTGTGTTCCGACATTTCCAGGCACGTCCCCAGATGCCCTTTGACTTCCTGTACAACGTGACAGGGTAAGGACGCAACTTAGACTCAGTCTCCTGTGTTAAGCTGGTAAAAGTGCTGGGTATTATAAGACATCACTTTTTCTTTTGTCTTCAACTTGTTCAGTTTATTCCAGACTTTGTATATGAAAATCAGCAGCCTAAGTGAAAGTTAATAATCTTTCATTCTCTCTTCATCCACCAGTGTCCGATTTCTTCACACGGCAGCGATGCTGAAGCGGTGGCAGAAATAAATAAGTGTCACCATCCAAGATAAAAGAAATTAAATAACCTTGGGATAGGCTGTAGGTCCAATTTTTGCAGCCCAACCGAACATTTCTACCCCCCTTTAAAAAAAAAAAAAAAAAAAAGATTTCTGAAATTGCATCACGGCCTCGGGAAGAAGGCATCCATATTTATAAGACCTTGTCCATGACAAGAGTCACTCGAAGGTAGAGAATGGACCAGAAAAAGAAGAGCCTTGGACAAAAGGTCAACCCGGTGTAAATCCCTTATTCCAAAAATGTTCCACTACAGTGCCGACACCCGAGATCATGCTACCAGCACAATAAGTCCCTTATCGAAAATCTCATTAAGCCTTGTTTATCTTCAGGAACAATTGGCAATCCCGTGGGACGTCATGAATATGATGAATAACTTGACGTTCCCCAAGAAACGCCCAAATTACCATCTAAATGACACTGTAGTGGTAATTATGATGGCGACAATAGCAGCTGTGATCAATGAGATAATACTTCCCATTATAAACATGACATCTCATGGAGAAATAATGGGGATCATGTACTGCAGTTAGCTGTTATGACGTCCTTTGTGAATCGGATAATTAGAAAAGCGCACGGGTCAATGACAATGGAGAGGACAAATCTGTATATCAGGGGGGTAAAAAAGAACAACACAACAATAGATTAGGGCCGCGGCGGCAGTGGTGGTTGGTTTAGGAGCCGTGGGTGATGTTTGATGCTGGCCTGTAGGAGGAAAAAAAAAACTCCTGGAAATAGTCCCCGTATGTAATTCCTTTGAAATGGTGCTGCCGGTCTTCTCGGGGCTCTCCGTGTCAGTATTCAGCGAGCGTGCCTCGCTCTCTCTCCGTTCAAGTTCTCAGATGCGCGTGTGTGCCCGAGGTGGCGGCTCTGCAGACGGGGGAGGGGGGGGGTGCACAGTGTGATGGACTGGAGCCCGTCAGTGAGCCCTGGGGTGACCCCGGCCTGCTCACCTCTGCAGGAGGTGACACAGCAGTCTGTCTGACTAGTATCCAGGCCTGTCCAACTCAATCTGCTGCTTCTGTTACACTGAGGAGGATGCTACGGCAGCTGCTGTTTCTCTCTCTCTCTCTCTCTCTCTCTCTCTCTCTCTCTCTCTCTGTCTCTCTCGTAATACTTTTTTTTTTTCTTTCGTTTCTTTTTTTTTTTTTACATGCTCTGGCGGAGTGATGACTCTCTTCCCTATCGCAAGTCTGCCATACGTATTTATGTCACTCTCTCTCATTCTCGTGTCGTCCTCGTGGCAGCCCTGCCACTCCGCTGTTTACTTTGTGTGCCGAAAAATCACTTTGCTGCTCTTATGTTCCACTGAGCAGGAACATTGACAGCAGACATGGAAGTCCACTTACCAAGACATGAGCAATGAGCGGCCCCGCAGGCACAAACCCACATCAGCCCATCGGTTTCATAACAAACCCCATGTCTCCTGGGGTTTAAAACAAAGAAACCCAAACAGGGACTCCACAGACACTGCGGCCAGTGTTCACTGGTGCGGGTTGTTTGAGTTGTGTTTTGTCGGGTTGTTGTGAGTCATCGTTAACGATATGAGTCGGTGGATTTTTTTTTTTCCTTTTTTTTTTTTGGTAAAATCCAACTTTTTTGGACGGCATGAATCATAAATCAGGGACATTTCCTCCTCCCTGGATTTTTACTACAGTCTGGCAACTAACTTTTTTTAAATGTTTGATGGTGCAGTAACAGGGAAACAAAATTCCTCTTGGTGCACACGGACATAACATATTTCGACTTCAATATTATGCGTATTTTTCTTTCACCAAAGTATTTTATCTTAGATTCATTTCGGCGTCTGCATGCCTTTGATTCGCAGCCATAGATTTGTCCGCGGGCTTCTTCCTGACCTGTCCTCCTCCTCAGACGCCGGCATTACCATTCCGTCTCACCGTAGTCAATAATGCCAAGACAACCCCGCAGCGGCTGAAATCATCTGCTTGATATTCACTCGGACCTTTGTGCCTCTCATCGCATTTTCTCTCTCTTTTTGGAGAATTCACTCACGTTCCGTCTCCATCCCGCCCTGCACCCTCATCTCGCACCCCAGAAAGTACAAAACACAGACCACGCTCTGTCCTCCATCTCCTCCTCCCACGTCCCGCCGGCTCCCGTATGCGCTTACCCAGCCGATCGGCTCCCCCATCTGACGGTCCATCTGAAAATTGTAATGTGTTTTTGCGTCGCATTGCACTCGAGCTGCACCTTGCCGCTCCTTGTTTGTGTCAGACTTGGTCTTCACAACCTCCCTCCCTCCTTCCTCCCTTTCTCAATTTCTTGGCAATAAACATTCCTCACTCTGTGGGTTTGCATTAATCAGTCGTGCGGTAGCTGTGATGGACGAACAATGCTCTGAACCCCATACGGCAACGTTGTAATAGTCCTAATTAAACTTGCATAATTACCTTTTTCTGCCCAAAACTCTTTTCCAGAACCCATTTCTATCTTGGTCTGCTATTATTTAAAAAAAAAATCCCCCTTCAACTCGCCCTACTCTCTCTCTTCGCGCGCCTTACCGCGGCCACCTTTGCAAATGTAATTGAAGCGCCTGCTTGTGAAAGGCCTGGCAGCGGATTCAGCGCGGGGTGCCGTCGCGTTGCACTCGAGCTGCACCTTGCCGCTCCTTGTTTGTGTCAGACTTGGTCTTCACAACCTCCCTCCCTCCCGCCTAAACTTGCATAATTACCTTTTTCTGCCCAAAACTCTTTTCCAGAACCCATTTCTATCTTGGTCTGCTATTATTTAAAAAAAAAATCCCCCTTCAACTCGCCCTACTCTCTCTCTTCGCGCGCCTTACCGCGGCCACCTTTGCAAATGTAATTGAAGCGCCTGCTTGTGAAAGGCCTGGCAGCGGATTCAGCGCGGGGTGCGTGCGGGAGCCGGTTGACACGCCGGTGGCCTCCGCTGGCACGTAGACAAGCCGCCACCTCCGCCTTCCAGAAAAAAAATCCTCCGCGCAACTTGGGTGATTAAATTAGCAAGTTCCACAGTGTATATTTTTTGATGCACGGTGGAGTTAAGCTCTTAAGGTATTTCACCATCACCTCAACTTTTATTCCCTGCACTATATCACATTTATTTGCCCCTGCTATTTTGTCCCACCTTGGTTGGAGGTTTCGGAGATTGAGGAGGTCGCATCTTTTCTTTACTCATTTGACCGCAATAATTGGACGTTAGGGGCAACCTAATCAATGTTAGTTATTCAAATGTACTTTATTATAATTACCGTCACAGCTATCGATTGTCTCACAGTGCGCCTGAGTCTGTGCATTATGTAATTATATATGTAAATGTCATGATCGGATGTAGCTGCACGAAAGAAACAGGAGGGAGTGGCTCGGTATGCGCCGCTATCTCACGACAGCTTTCACATGTCGCCGTCAAGGTGATGAATTGATCCGTGTACACAACTGGCGCTACACTAAACACTTGTCATTGGCGTGGAGGGAGAGAGAATAAACCGTGAGCAGTGACGGGAATAAAGACAAAAAGCACAGGTTGGAAGAGAGGAATGTCATGAAGATATGCAGATGTGGAACTTTGCCATTGGCTCTTTGTCTAAACTCATCGTACCCTTGGCCGTCCCCGGAATTAAAGATCATTTTTAATCACTTTGATAATGGAAGCTTCTTTTTTTTCTTGTGAAGAGGAAACTCTGATAGATATAAGAGTTTATGGGAGCTGACAAGGGACATTGCATTGAGGGCATTAGAACTGGCAGCTTGTCAAACAGCCCACTGGAAAAAAAAAAAAAGAAAAAAAGAGCAGCAAGTCAAGAGAGGAATACAAAGACACAGGGAGGGAGGGAGAAAGAAAGAGTGAGAACGAGAGAGTCAGAGAGGGGGGTGTGTGGAAAAAGAGCTTCATAAGGTCAAGCGGCAGGTCACCAGACGGGACGACTTTCCCCGCTGCCCGTTTCCTGCGCCTCATCTTCCACCTCCTCATCTTCCCATTGTCCATTAATTACAGGATAGGACACACGAGAGGTGCAGAGTGTTCTCATTAAGCGGCGACAAATAGCCGAGACATGGGGAACTTAATTACCTGTGGACCGGAGATTGTTCTGTGGTAGTAATAAGGAGATTCTCTACCTCTAAACAAGATCTTTGCCCCCCTGGCGGAGAGGAGCGCAGAGTGACTTTAAAGTCAGAGAGGAAATGTACGAAGTCCCATTGTCGTACGGGATATCTGTTTTATTGCATTTTCCGAGTCCTCCTCATTCACAAGAAAAGGTATTCTACTCATTAGTTTTGTCTCATATTTGAGGGACTTTTCATAACTGACTTTCCTCATGGTGTCTGCCTCATTCAATTAATGACTCATTTCCCTCACTGCTCCGCATGAGCTCTGGACTGATGATGCTCCTTAATATCTCAGCGATTGTTGCACGGCCCTTTAATTCTGGCTCACACCGTTCCCTCCCCGTCCTCTCTTTTATGTCATGTATTTATCACTGTAATCACGGGGCTTTTCTTGTAAGCACAACAACCGATTCGCATGGGGTGTGCACAGAGCGGGCTTTTAATCTACATGGACCCCACTGTAGAGCCATGCGGGGTGCCACATTGACGATGATCTTAATTAAAGTCTGTGTCATTGGGAAAATTGTGCACAAACGAGCAGTAACAACATGACCTCCCACCCAGGCGACAGCCACTTCTGTAACGAGCCAGTGTGCGCAGCCCCTCGGCTCCACTCGTAAGCCTGAGCTGCAGCTCAGCATCAGATATTGCGGTCAATAACGTGGCCTCATAAAGAGGAAGAAAAGGAGCAAATAAAAGGATGAAAAAGTAGAGGCAACGCTGCAGATGGAATGTTGCCCGCGCGTTTGTTTTTTTGTCAATAATTGTCAATATTCTTTAATGTCTGGCAATGACTTGGAAGGCGCATATCGGAAAGCGTTTTTGGTATGCAAATCGGGACGCCATTGTCATCCATGATGGATGGGCTCAGGAGAGGAGCTGAGGGATGTCAGAGAGAAATGGGGCGCGGTGAAATTTGTCTGCTCGCCCTCTCCCGCCGCCACTCTCCCGTTTTCTCCCTGCCTTCTTTAGCTCCTCGTTTTCCCTTTGCCCCGGCCGGTGAAGTTTTGAGTTTCTTCCAATAAAATCTGCCCTACTGTTGTCCTCCATTTACCAACTCTTTTGTGCTGGTGTGTGAGCTTACTCTCTCTTTTTTTTACATTTTTCTTTACCTCTGCCAAGGCAAGTGTTCACAGGTTTATACAGCGGAGATCTATATCCCTTCCCTCCCCTCCCCTCTGGGCCACATCCAGGTCATTCCCATTTTTACAGCCCACAGAAGAGCCTCTCTCCTCATAATAGAAAAAGGGCTTTCTAATTTGCGGGTGGTGCTTTTATTTCATTATCTGGGAGGAGGTGTATCCTGCTGTTGGCCGCAGAAGGCTTCCCTTTTTTCCGCCTTCAAACTTTCCATGTCTTCATTAGTCTTCGGCTCTAATTTTACGACATCGCACTAATTCACACCGTAATTCAATGAACCCCGAATTAACCTGGCCGGCTAGTATTTTCCCCATTAACTCGTTTCGCTCCCCACTCCGTCGTCTCCGTAATTAAGATACATCAACGTCCATGTGCCGGATCCAACGCTGTCAGCGAGCGGAGGAGCCGGTGTCATTCCTGTCTGGGTTCGCCGGAGCACATCGGCCGCATATTAAGGACAGAAATGACGGGTGAATTACGGCCGATTAAGGTCTGGTAATCACATCTCCTGTCCGTGGTGCCAGCCTCATCTACTGCGGCGAGAGGATCTGGTTTATTTTGTCGAAGGGCTGTAACTCCGTACCGCTGCTCTTTCAAAATCGCTCTATTATTTTTTTTCTTTTATCTTTTAATTTACCTACGGTAACATCCTGTTATTACTATTCGCTTCCTCCCTTCATTTCCTGCCACATCGGGCCGAGCCGAGGTGTAATTGTGTTTTTCGGCAGAGGGTGAGCCACGCTGCCCATTGAGCCGCCGACGAGCGTGCACATGATATCATTACGCGATTTGTCATGCAACCGGCGCCGGTCGTTGAGAACATTAAACAAGCCGGACTAAGACCGTTAGAGTCCTCGAACATGCTCGGCCTCCGGCTGCCACATGGCCACACTTGTGTTGGCGCTTTGATCCGGACACTGAACGTAATTGATCTTCTTTGAGAAGTTGTCAAGGGGCTCTTATTTGACGAGTCCAGTTGTTCCGCTCCATGCTCCTCAGTGATGGTGTGCATTACTCATATCGCTGCTGCCAGCTTGAGTTGGACATTAGACTGGTGAGTAGGTCGCATCAGGTGCACAATAACCAACACACACACACACACGTATAGAGTGAATGATGTTTTCTCGCTTCCGTCAGTGAGACTGAGCAGTGGCCGTTCGCGCTCAGCGCTTTACGGGAAAACCAAGGCCTTCAGTCTCAGTTTGAGTTGACACTGAACCAATTCTCTCTGTCACTGTGTAAGGGAATCAGACATTATGAAATGCACTTCACGGGGTACGTGCTGTGGCCTTTATTTTTTTGATTTGATTTGATCTTTTCTCTGAATACAAAGGGTTTTGCTTCATTGTAATTGTTGCAACAATTTGAACGAGTAAAAAAGCTAGAAGACAGGAAAATCCCTAATTTGGTCATTTTTATTGATTTTATTTCTGATGCGCATCTTATCTAAAACTCGCATAGGAAGCTTTTTGCAGATTGCGTCTCATACTGGAATGATGAAAAATACAGAGCCGCTGTTCATCAGAGCTTTTCTCACTGATAATCATCTGTTAGTGGTGAATGTCTGAGTCTTGTGGGGGTTTTATATCAATATATAATATTTCCTTTTATCAGTGTAGTTTCTTTTTTTTTGTTGAAAAAAAATAAGATCAAAAGTTTCCCATCCCTATTTAGCTGATACTCCACAGTCATATGTACATTTGGATATGGAATGTAAAATTTCTTCAAGAATGAAATGGCTTTTCAATTTGACGCGGCCCATTACAATGACTGGAGAATGATCTTAAGTAGCCCCAACAGACAAAATCTAAATGGAGGTCTTAAATTAGGCAAATGGGAGAGTGAGTTAAATGGTTCTTGACTTCTCACTAGTCGTTATCCACACCCAGGCTGGCACACCACAAATATCCATCCTTGACCCTGGATAACACCCTCATTGCTCTTTCCTCTCTCATTGCTGCTCGCACTATTCAACACCGGGTCTCTGAGAACAGCAGGGTTTGCCTCGCGGGGGGTGACTACTTTACAGCAACTCTGCCTTGTTTTTCTCACTAATTCAAGATCAAGCCTTGTTTAAAAGTTTGTTTTTCCTGCTGAAATAATTTATCGGCCAGTGTGGGGTTCATTTGTACCTTTTTACTCCCACCCCATGCCCCCCCCCCGGCGCTCCAAACCGATCGGCTGCCTGTCGGCTTCATTGATTAAACACCACGATCAAGAAAGTGTGCCTGATACTTTTAGCAATCAATCAGGGGTCAAGGGTCAACATGAACTCATCAAAGGTCAGTTGGACTAGAGAGTGACCCAAAGGTTGGGCTACCTGATTTATATTAACAAGGTAGGACAGTCCGTCTCAGCAATCAGATCATTAAGGAACTTGCATTGTCAACATTGTGTTTGTATAAAATCTCACTTGGATGTTTGGCTCTAGGGCCGCTGTTGCTAGGCTGCATTTATTAGCTCTTGTTCTTCACTCTGCCAGGTCTTTGAGTATCTGTAAATGATCTAAGTATGAGGGGAACACTTTAAGGTATTTATTCATCGGAAGATTCAGAGTTCCCCTTTGAAGCAGATATCAATCAAGTCAATAATACAAAAGGAAAAAAAAGAAAAGAAAGGAGCCGAGGTCCTTCAATCACCAGGCAAATGCATGCATCTCACTAGATGGCACTGTTCCCACTTTGCCAGGAAAGGCAAATGACTACCATCGCTCTAACCTTAGAACATTTCCCATTTCCCTTCAAACAAATAAAGCCAACCACATCATTCGGAGAACATAGATTTTTTTATTTTTTATTTATTGATTTTTAAAAAATGTTTAATGTGATTGGAATAACTTCTATTTTAGACTCACCATGCACACTAATCATGTGTGATGTAAACACAGCACCATTGTCACATTTTCAATCTGGAGTCATCAGCTGCGAGCCAAACAGTTTGTTATGTACCAACACAACATCAGAACCAGACAGGAAAAAAAAAAACGGGGGAGTAAAGGAAGCAGAGAGCTCATTAAGAGCGGGAGTTGACGCTGGTGTTGGCGGTCGTGGCTTATGTCACAAACAACCTTGCGCCTCGCCTGCCGTCACGGGGGACTCGCTATCTGCGCGGCAGGAAGTCTCGCTGGGTGAGGGAGAGCAAACACTGTGCGCCGCGCACCTGCTCCTCTCTTGTGGGGCGCGGGATAGAGATAAAGTGCCCGAGAGGAGATATTCACAAGGACATCTCCTAATCTAAACATGCCAGGTGACTTTCTATTTTGTGTCTATTATATATATATTTTTCTACCACAGAGAGCAACCGTCAGCCACACTCTTGTGAGCTTTTTCCGAGACGTATAAGCTTGGTCATGTTCACTTGAATTCATAAGCACTACGGAAATCCAATTTCCCTCTCTAGATCCATACCACTAGTGCGTTTCAGAGCGAGGGGCTTAGAAACTTAAAATATTCTGTCTTGAAAAAGTTGTGGAAAAGTGTGGATTAGGCTGAGGCCAGGCCTTTTTCTTTTTTTTTTTTTTCCCCCCCCCCGCTCTCGACCCTGCTGGCTCAGTGCGGAGCAGCATCTCGCACAAATGACACCGTGCCGTGACATGCTCCTCCGCCTGTGCAACATCAGCTCACTATTTGCTGACTTTCACACCGTTGTGTGCGAACTGCTATCTGCGGGATCCATGCTTGCAAACCGGAAGACGCAGCCCCCCCCACCCACACACATGCACGCACGTACACACACACACACACACACACACACACACACACACACACACACACACACACACAGATATAAA
>JAFBJU010000468.1:496620-560693 GCA_016785305.1 Colistium nudipinnis
ACACACACACACACACACACACACACACACACACACACACACACAGAGTTAGTACGCACCCGCCAAACAAATTATACTCAGGCTTTGACCTGCATGTCTCGCATGCGGATATAATTTTCCTCACACATCATTGCATATGCATATTCTCACATAATCGCATAAACCTGTCTAGATTGCACACCCCTTTTTATCCATCCATCCTCTCTCTCTCTCCCACTCATACACACACACACACAAGCAAGCAATGCCACCCCCCTCCCTGAACTCTGCTCTCACAGCGGAATCACTTTTCTCCAAGTCTGTGTCTACAAATCTCGAGTGTTAAGTGCAGTCTGACGAGGAAGGGACAGAGAGAAAGAAACCAAATCCAGGTCACATTCTAGACTCTCTCATTAGGCACCATTTTTTTTTTTTTTTGCAGTTGGTGTTTAAGTGGGTCATATGGCAGATTTAATGTATACCCAAAACCCGCGTTAAAAATATCATGCATAATCCAAGCAACTGTAGTGGTAGATCTCAATCCTCGGGCTGAACCGTCAATTGCAAAAATAAACCCACCATTTATTGATCTATTACATCTTCAAGCTTCTCAAATGTCAGGATCTGCTTGATTTGCATGATTTGCTTGTAATTGTGTTGACGTTTTTCTCCTCGTCACCACTTCATATGCAGATTGATGTTTTTTTATTTTACCACACCCCATGTCCTCCTGAATCTACGACACTGCTCCTTGCTTTTCCTCTTTTTTTTACCGGATATTCTCTGACTTATACTTAACAGTCTATTATTACATGCGGCTTCTTTAACGAGAAAAGTGCCGGGCTTTACTAAGGGACCTAGAACACCACAGGTTTGCACTCAGGCACTATTCATCCATTTGATGTTGCATTTATTACGCTGCGCACCAGTGTTACTGGAGGCAGGGTATTATTTCCACCTCTGTGTCTCTGTGTGTGTGTGTGTGTGTGTGTGTGTGTGTGTACAAATTACAACTTGAGTAAAAGTGAAAATATATTTAGATTCCTCAGCCCAGAGGTGGCGCAGAGACAACAAAGAGCAGATGTAGCGCCAAACAAAAGAGTGATGAAATCCTTAGAAATGGAATCTGCGTTCCATTTGGTGCCAGCATTTTTTAGGTTAGGTAAGTATAATAGGATTGAATTCTTTTGAGGCTCAATGAAAATCTGCTGCCCTCACCGGTCCTCTTGTTTCCGACATGTTTCCCCTCCTGTGAGAGCTGACATGACTTCAAGCTGTCCTCCTGTGGTAACGTTCCAACACGTACTTATGTTGGTGCGATGGCGTATAACTGCGTTTATGACGCTATAAAGTCTTTTTGGCCAAAGCCCTCGCTGCCTACAGCGTGTCTTTGGGTCCGTCGTAAAGCTGGAATGGGCTCTGCCCTTGGAAAGCAACTGTGTGTGCGTGTGTGTGGGTGTGTGCGCCCTCCAGTATATGTTAAGTTGATTGTTACAGGAGCTTCGGGTTCCAGCAGCTATTTTGATGGTTGAAATTGCGGAATTGCTTTCATTTCCAAGCCCGTGTCTGTGAAGGGAATGTGTCATGTCATACCGGGAGGATTAGGCTACAGTGTCTGTCATGCGATAAAGTGATACTCCACCCGATATCAAACACCAACCACCCCCGAGGCTTACTCTTGTCTCACATGACGAAGAGCAGCTGTGATCAAAATGTGATTGATTTCGCCCGTGACAAGTCACAGAAGGAGCAGAAAAAAAAAAAAAAGTACAAATACTCTGCTGTTACTTAAACATCCTAGTATTTTTTTTTTATAGCTCATTAATCTCTTTTGGAAAATGATTGTTTGGAACATATTTAGTTTACAAATGAGCGGCAGGGGACTGCTTTACGTTGTAGGGATGATTTGAGTGGTGTCTGTGGACATTTGGATGATTTTCCCGCAGGGAAAACTTGGCATCATCAGAATCATTTGCACATGCCTCCGGACGGGCCAAGGGATTTCCATGCTGATTCAGATTTGGCATGAAACCACATATTTTAAAACAAAAAAAATTAAACCTGAAATGCACTTAACTTTCGAGCCATATCCTTGCAGGCAACATCAGTAACAGGAGCATGATTTAAAATGACAAAAACAGTTAATTTAAGCAAGTATGATGAAAAAATGAACACAAATATTTGATTTCTGGTTGTGAACCCTACCTTTACATACTCCCTTTGTTGACAACATAAACCTAAAAATAAATGGGACATTTAAAGAACAATTTAAGAAAACAAGCATTAAAATAGAGGCATTTAAAGAACCGTGCAGTGACAAGACTTTGATTTATTTTGAAATGTCTTTAAACACACTGTCGCTGCCCTACTTTCGCAGATTCTCATCATGAGATGGTATGAGTTCCATTTCTTGAATTGTTGGTCCGTCCAGCATCAAACGCACAGTGGGACAACGGAAAGTGGCTCTAAGATAGCGTTCTACGTGATGACTGCTCATAGCTCACCGGCTCCACAATGCGCACAGGGATTACTGGATGTGTGGGAGAGCGCAAAAGTGCTGACGAAGCAGAAGCAGTGAGAAGGGGGGCCGCACAACACCAAAGACAACAAGTGGCATCCTGATAAGTCAAGCCGATAAATGGATCAATTGGCCACCTGCGCACCGTCTCCAGAATGATGCAACGCGGGCCTAATGTGGGGGGGGGGGGGGGGGGAATGAACAGGGGGGGGGGGGGGGGGGGGGGGGGGGGGCGAATGAACAACGAGCTCTATCAATTCAAGCTGCGTGTATTACTGAAATGTTCACGGGCGCTCGTGTGTCACGGCGTCGCGCCACGCCGTGTACGTCGGGCGCGCGCCGCAGGCGGTTGGTTTCAGGTTGGTCTCATTACCGAGGTAATTCCTCTGGAGCAACAGCTCCGTAATGGCAGGAGATGGTAATGATACTTTAATGGCCCTCCTCATCGCCCACTGGCCAGATCCAAAAACCCGATTTACCTACTGTGCTCCCACCGAGCCGGGAAGATGAATAGAAAACTAACCCTCATTATAACCTGCCATAGAAATGAAATCAGAACACCCATAATCTACTTCTCCACTCCCTCCTTTTTTTGTCTCATTTTCAAACAGCCCGTAGCACTGGCCATCCATCTCCCCCCCCCCCCCCCCCCCCCCCCCCCCCCCCCCCCCCCCCCCCAGCCTCCTCTTCCATCCTCTGTTCCTCTGCAGCTTTCCGTCACTTCTCGTTCTTTCGCTCCTCTTTTGTCTCTTTTTATAAAGCCTCAGTTTTATCATTTCTACACTTCAAACGCCGTCAGAAGATGGGCTTCTTCTTCTTTTTATTGGCATTTGGAGGTAATGAGGGATGACACGCTGTGAGCTGAGCAAGCAAACGCGACTCCGCCCGTCTCGCCGAGCAGAGCGTGGGAAGTGGTGCTGGATGGTTGCGCTGGTTCATGTTTGCTTGCATGGGGAAGAGTGCTTTGGCCCCGGACGGCCCGGTTCAATGCTCGGCATCGATGGGGATTTTTGGTATCAGCCTTCAAAGTTTCAAGGAAAACATTGGTGAATGTGCGAATTGATTTTGTGCGTGCGCGTGCCTGTGTGTGTGTGTGTGTGTGTGTGTGTGTGTGTGTGTCTGTCCGTCCGACACGCCTGTTATCTGAAGTGAGAAAACCGAGGGAAGGCCAAAAAAACTCTGCGCTAATCTCCTCCACATATGGTTGGGTTTCTCACACATCCTTGATAAGATTTATAGGGATTAGTTTGTCCCCCAGAAAAGTCAGTGTGTGGAAAAATGGCCGTCTGGAGGGTCCTTTAATCTCTGAGACATCTGCACTGTTGACGCGTCGGACTGAGCAAGTGAGACCGTTGCTTTGTTTTATTTGAAATATTCATTGTTCAGCCATTGTGCATGCTTAGTTTAACAAACGGAGAATAATTAGGATCAAGAGCATGGTTACATGTGTGAAAGAAAACCACACAAACACACACACACACACACACACACACTGTGCGGTGGTTGTCCCTCTGCTCTGCTAATACAGATGATGCTTTGCTGAACTATCTTTCCCCCTTTTCGCTCTCCTCTCCTCTCTCTCTCCCTGTGTGTCTCAGTCTCTCGCCCGCTCCCTCCGTCAGCATGTTCATCTAAATAATTCAACTCAAATCCAGGCCAGTCTTTAATCAGATTTCACTACTTCCCCTCTCTGACGTCTGCTCAGCGCATTATCATAATCATCCGCATCTTCAGACTTGCCAGGGACCACATTTTTTTTCCCCTCACATGGCGTCTAACATCTTGTCCGATTTTTCTGTGTGGCGTCAGCAGTGTCCGTGCCATTTAATTCGGCCCCTCCACAATCGCTTTCCTAAATGAATCAAAGTTATGTACAGTACACTAGTAGTTTTTTAGGTCACTACAACTTCCAATTATAGAGACTTAAATACATCAGATAATGAGGAAGGAGCCAAGTTTTTCTTGTTTACTGAAGGGCTGCGATCAAGATCTGCAGTGAGGGGTGGACAAAAGATGACGCCATGTTTCTGTAATAGCTCAGACATGGACTATTTTTGGCATTTATGGGCGCCAGTTTCTCTTAATCCGCTGGCATAGACATTGTCAGTTATGGTGGGACTATGGGTGGACAATGTCTGCTCAAGTGGGATATGACAATGTCGAACTCAATTTGAATGTTTGGTTTTCCGCGTCTGTCCTCGTCAGAGATAGTACGAGAAGACAGATGGAAGGAACAACCACTCTTTAACACTATTGTACATTCACTGATCAAATTAGTGTTTCCGCAGGTCCAACTCCATGTCACTCTTTGAATGGTATTCTCTCATTCATTGATCATTGATATCCTTTCGGCTAATGTACTGAGTTTATATTTTTTAAATCATGACTATTTATAAGTGGAACACAGAACTCGTAAAAATGAAATGTGTGAGATTAAGTTAGATCAGTTAACGCTTGAGTCATTAAAGTGTGATACACTTACGCATACATTAATAATGGGATTGGATTCTGTATCAGCAGAAACACGGTATTAACATATTCTGATTGGAATAAGGGCCAATAAAACCTTATCAGGATCTGGACCATAAAAAATGGTGCAAATAATAAATAGGCTTTTTTCAATGTTACATCAGAGAAACTAGAATAGTGTATGTGTGTGTGTGAGTGAAGGAGTGGCAGGATCCAGCCCTATAATGGACCCTGATCAATATACAATAAAACAAACGCGCTCTAATTTAGTCACAACTGTAAAGTTCATTCCATGTAAGTGAAGGCTGAGATCAGGAGAAAATCTGTTACAGCTCTACTTTATGGCTTTATACGGCACGCCTGTATCCAAGATGCTGAATATCGACTAGTTCTCCGCACGGTGCTGGGTGGGACTCCATCCGTTTCAAGGAGGCTCAGTTATATATGTTCTTGTACCAAAACATTTGAAAATGTAGTTTTGAAGTGTCATTGGACTTGAGCATATTTGTCTAATGCCACCTGTATTGTACAGTAGCTGTCGAACTGGCATGGGGCTGGCTGCAGATAAAGACAAGTCGCTAGCAAGATAAAATGCAACCAAATTTGCCATGGCCTGAGGCAAGGAGGCAACGGTGATGGAATTCAAATCTTATCAGTCTTCTCCATAGGAGATACAGGGGCCTATAGGGCACGCAGACAGGTCTGCTGGAGTGATCTGTCGGGGCCAGCATCTCCTGGAAACAGATTTGTTTGAGGGCGTCGGTGGGTGCAATCTGTTGCACGTCCCCGCGTGTGCTTGTGTCTGTACTTTGAAAGCTCAGTCTTTTGCAATTTCACCACAGTCGCACGGCAGCTTCTCTCCTGCTTTCATTAAAGAGAAAAGCATCGGCATCATGGGTCACCACTGAAAGAGTGTGAGAGAAAAAGGGAGCGCCGCTTTTCCGCCGCAGGGAACCACCATATCCTCCGAGATTGGTTTTCACCTAATTTGGAGGCGAGTCGAACCTTTCATAAGGTAGAAAAAAAAACATAAATAAAAATGCATGTGCATATAATCAATATCTCACTTACTATACGCATACATTTACCTTCACACTTTTCACCCACCCGGTATAGACTCTAGGAGAGTGCACAGATAACAGTTTCAACTTTTAAATAAAGAGTTTCCTGGACTATATATATAAAAGCAAAGAGCAGTGTGTAGAGAGAGAGAGAGAGAGAGAGAGAGAGAGAGAGAGCATCGCGCTGTATGAATAATTAATGTGGGAGCCATATGGGGAACTGTATAGGTAGAAGTTGGGGTAAAACATTAATGGGAGAAACAAGGCTACCATTAGTCATAGTGCAGTGTGTTCCGTGCGTTCCCTATAGCAAAAGTTGACACACACAGTTTGACAATGCCCGACGTGAGTCTGTGTTACGGCCGAGGCGGGTCCACCCTCAATTCTGACCTCCGGAGTTTTTCCATTATTTGAGATGAAACCATTCATGCAGTCCCACTCCTTTTGTTGTCATCGGTGTCTTATCTCCTACGTGCTCGCTGATGTTCTTAATTAAACACAATGGAGTTGCTCCGATTAGCTTTGGTATGGACGCCGGCTGATTCATTACTGTGCACCATGGGCCGCGCCGGTCCTCAGCAGGTCGGGAACCAGTGGCTCCTCCCGTTTGCCACTTTTCATCTCTCAACTGTGGCCTGGCGCATCCAAAGCCAAGCGGTCTAAAGTCTCTCTCCGCGTGTCATCCAGTCCGCGCAATTTAGTCCTCCTCCTTCTGTCATTCTCACTTTCTTTCTTTCTCTCTCTCCGTGTCTCCGCTGTCCACCTTCATTCTGCCCCTGCTCCTCTGTAGCTCCTTTTTCGTGTTTCAGGTGTAAAAATTGGGTGGCATTTGGTGAGTTATGGATTAAAGTGAATGTCAATCACGCTTCTTTTTCCATCCTCTCTCCTCCAGGCTGTGTTCCCCGGTGGCTTCACATACAAGGATTTTCCACTTTGCCGTCTTCCTCTTTCGTCTTCCCATTCCTTTTCCGTAGCCTTGTTCCCACACACTAATTGCCTTCCTCGAGTAACTGTAGCCCCTACAACCGGTCAATTTGTGTCATCCTTGAAGAACTGGCCCCCACCCTCCCTTTATTTGACTCCAGAGGATACGCATCATATTTCCTCTGCCTGTCCGTCTGCGGCCCTGGATTCTTTCCTACTCCACTCCTTACCTTGCTACACCTGAGACCCCAGAAAACTAGAAGTTGGAATAATCTCTCCTCTGCTTATGTGATAAAAATCGCACGGCTCTGTGGCTGCGGGCCGAGCCACTAAGCTTGCGAAGGGGAGAAGGAGCTTTTCAGGAAGAGAACGGTGGAAAGTATGAGCTGAAAAAGAAGCGGTAAACAAAAGACGAGGCCACTTTTATTTATCCCTTTGCAGCTTAGGAAATAGACTACAGAAATGGCTGATCTCATAAACTAAAATGGCCACCCGTTTTAGGAGCAGCTAAGAGAAGGCCGTGATGATTCCGTGGCCCTGAGGCCTGATCTTATTAAACGGGGTTTGGGCCCTGTGTTTGTGAGTCCAAGTGCAGACTCAGGCAGATTTTTGTGAATAATTGGAACAGATGTGTCACCGGGGCTCCCTGGTCTAGAGGGTACACAAAGTGTGTGGGTGTGTTAGGGGCTGGCATCCATCATGGCCAATCAAATCCGCTCTTTTGTCCCCTTTAACCTGCAGCCGGACAAAGTGCTGACATTGTCATAATGGAGAGGGGACACGAGACCAGTCCACTAGTATAATGGTGTGTTGACATGATGGCCCTTTAATAGCTTGGTTGTTGTTTATTCCCTGGAAGTTCCCGATTCTTAAATATTCATTTGTCTTCTTTGTCCCACCAAACTTCAGGAAATTCATGAAGTTTCTGATAACAGCATTGCGAAAAAAGAAAGAGGTGGCATCAATACGTCCGACAGCAGAAAGGAAATGAGCAGTTGAACCTTGTGAAAGGGTGAACAAAAGATTTACTCTTTGGAGACACATCCTTGGTGGATGCATTACGTACCCAGCTGGAATATAAATGTTGTCTAGGAATACATCATCGCCTCTGTCTGTTTCCTTCAACCATAGATGAATGAAAATGGATTCGCATCGATTCCTATCATTGGATTTAATAATTTTACACCACAAAAACTGCTTATGTAGTGCAAATTGGAAATAGGCACTCGTGTATGTTTTTTTTTTTTTTTTTTTGTATCGCTTTCTTCTTTAATCTCTGCGATACAGCAGGTAGGAAAACATGGTGCGCATTACACAGTGCATTTAATGAACTGGGGTAGTGGGTTATGCTGATTTTGACTCCCGGGGCTAAAATGTTCCTTTATATGTTTTATGGGCATATTTTATGGGTAGTTAAGATAAGGCATAAAAAGGTCACATTTTCAAAGGGAGTTGAAGTGAACTTTTTAAAAAGATGAAAAGGGAGGGGAGGGGAGGGGGGGGGGCAGCAAAGGAGTGGGAGATGGAGAATTAGAGCAATGTATCATGCTGGCAGAGGTCAGGCAAGAGCAGGATATGTAATTAGCTATAGAGGAGCCTGGTAATCATGCAACTAATACAGTGTTTCAGCAGATAATTAGTCAAGCTACCGTTCCGGGATGTCTCTGGTGTGTGTTTAACTATCTCTAACTATTTATGTATGTAAACTTAATGATCAATGATCAATTAACTGTGACTGTTTGGCTTCTGTCAAAAACTATTCCTGTAGCTCCCTCTTTTCCTTCAGTTTATTTTCTCCACAGCAACACCCTACAGATTCACATTTCGGAGGTGAGCATTTAACGATGTAAAGGCCTTATGCATATGCATAACAATGTGAGGGTTGCAGACCCATCCTCGGCTAGACATTGTCTGCGAGAGTTATGAAATCATGTTTCTAACAATCATTTCATCTGTAATCCATGAATTGTTATCATCCCCAATATAAATGCACACTTGCGGTACAATGTTTGGATTATCTTTACAAACACGCATTGGCAACCTCCTCCTTCTCTTTTTTTTGTTTGTTTTCCTTCTCCAAACCTTCATCTTTCCATCTGTGGTGCGTCTCCCTCCATCCGGCCGCCTCCTCAGTGGCGGACCCCCCAGAGAGGGGGGCTAATGAGGGCTAACGATGGGAGCGCATGCCGTCGTTTGCCTTTCATTAACACGTCCACACTTGCACAACGAACACCGCTTTTTTATTTTTTTCCAGCCGTCTCCTCGTCAGCTCAGGACCCCCCCCCCCCCCATTTTACACCCCCTCGCCCCCCCCCCCCTCCATTTTACACCCCCTCGCTCCCTCCCTTTTATTCTTCCCCTTTTCCTCCATCCACATTTATCTTCCCCGTCTCTCACCGTGCTTTATCTGGCCACCACCGCCACCTCCTCCTCCGCTATGAATACGACGATGTTAATGTGCTCCTAATTACCGCTCAATGCCATTTCAGTGGGCAGACAGAAACGTCTCTGGGTGAAACAAATGCATGTTCCAGCACAGACTGATGACTCAGGAAACGGAGGAGTGTCATTTTTCCATTCTACTGCTTTTCGTAACAATAAGGACTCTGCCTCTTTGTTTGGCATAAAAAATGAAGGCAAGGGTGTGGGTTAAAGGTTTCACGTGTGGAACGTGGCAAGCGCCATGATATTCACGGCACGGTTTGGAGAACCTCAAGCCGTCAATACCGTCTGGAGGTGCACTATGTCAATGTATATGTGGTAGCGCAGAACCATTTGCCGCCTGTGGCTTTAGGATTGTTTTAGTATATTTTAGATCGTACGTGTAGCTCCTAAATTTGACATATTCTCGGCAAAACATCGAATTGTCACTCCTATCATGGCACGTGGCTTGCGCGGAGCTTTCATTGCGAGCCACGACGGATGCTACCTACCCAGCGCTCGGCTCAACCTTTCCAATTTCCTATTCTTCTGCGCCACGGGACACGAGGGGTTCATGTTCACCCATCGCGCTGAAAGACACTTTTACAAGCTACAAAGAAAAATGAATAAAACATCAGAGTCGGCGCACAGACAGCTGTGGCAGCTCGCAGCAGCTTCCTGGCAAAGCTCGGAGAAGCGACTGCGCTTCATGTCTGACACATGTTAGTCACGTGGATCCGACTTTGTGATGATCTTCAGAATCAGATGGTTCCTCAGCCCGACATTGCTTATTTAAATTTTTACAGACCTGTCAGGAAGACGAGGTTGACGTTCTGCTTATTACGTCTTGATGCCTATAAAAGGGGGCAAATTGTGTACTAGGCATAGTTAGGGACACTTATTTTTTTTTATTTTACTTATTTTTTTTACTTTTCCAAAGTGTGGAAAAAAAATCTTCAAACTTATTTTCTTTCGTTCTTTAGACTTTCGAAGAAAGTAAACTGCCCAGGAACTTGGCGTGAGATAATAGATTAGCCGTGGTTTTTGTTTTTCTGCTACTCTCAAACTCTCCGTCTGAGGCACTGGGAGTGCTTCCAGGTTATTTTAGTTTTTTTTTTTTCTCACAAGGCTGGTGTCGAGCAGATGTGTGGATAAGAGTCTGATCACCACCGAGCTGCCAGTAGCCGCGCCGCCCATTTGCTCTCGCTGACGGTCATTGATGATTTCAATTTTGCCGTGTGATTCCTTTACGCTCCCGCGCGGTGCCCGGGAATAGAATTTCTCGCCTGTTGCACTTGCCGCAGTTTTTTTGGCTCCAATCGATTTGGTAAGCGAGATATAATTAGATAGCATCTCACTTCGTTATTATTTCCCCCGAGGAGCGGATACTAGGTATGGCAGCCATTCCTGCCTTTCCAGTCCTGCTGCCTGCTCTTTCCTTATGGCCTTTGGACCAGACCAGGCCCTGTGTTCTCTTTTTTTTCCCCTACCACCCCCGAATGTTCATTCAAGTGTAACTTTACTTTGCTCTATTTGACTTTCTTTCTTTCTCTAAAATTGTCCCTCAAACAAATGTGGCAATTAAAACTTTCCCTCTTGTCTTTCAGAGTACCCTCCCCGTTTCTTCACCCAGATGCCAGGGCTTCATCCTCAGTGAGGAAGAGGTGGTTCCCTGTTGCTATGGCAGCCACTCACTCATCGCTTTTGTCTGTGGAGCCCGGAGGTCAAGTGGCGGGAGCGACAGGGTAAGAGGTTCCCATACCACCCGACCTCACTCTACAGCCTTAGTTGCACTCGACTCTTTATGCCCGCATTGTTTTTCACACTATTGGCTACCATAGACAATGACATTACTGTGCTTGGAAAATGTTCATGTTTTCTAAGAAGTCATACAACCGCATCGATACATGTCCTTTCAAGATGTGGGAACGTTTTTTATAGCGGAAGGAGAAGCATATCTGATTTGTCAGGTAGAATCGCAAAAGAATCTAGTTAAATGCTGCAATTAAATTGAGCCCATAGACCTGAGGTACAATAGATGCACTTATAGGAGATTATTATGGGATTGACCAGAGCAGCCCGAGGTTTGTTTTAAACTCAAAGAAGGCTAAGAAAGAGTGTAGGGTCATTGGTCTGTCACCTTGGTTTGACTATGAGGAGGTGTGTGTGTGTGTGTGTGTGTGTGTGTGTGCGTGTGTGCGTGGAGGAGCACATAACTATGTGAAAGGCACTGTGTGTTTGCAGCTTCCAGTGTTGTTTTTCCTGGCTTCCCCATTTTGGTGTGGAGAGTACTATTGATATTTTATTATTATTATTTTTTTTAAGGCGTCTCTTTCATCTCATCACCTTCTCTTTCTTTCTTAGTCTCCTCGTCTTGTCTCGTATTTTTTTTGTTCCCAAAGCTGACATTATATCCAAATTATTCTGTTTTAAGTTGTGTTCACTGTACTACATTTAATAATGATTAATTAATAATTCAGCGCAAAGTAGTTACAGTATAAGAAGATGATTTAATCTCATTGTTCATTCTTCCCTCCATATACGCTGTAGGTAAAAAAAAAATGCTGTTTCAAGGACATATCCTTTAGCTATTTTTCACACTATTTCTGCTTATTTTCAGCATTTTTTTTCCTCTCTTTTGAACTTCACTCTTATTACAGATCATAGTTCAACATTGAGAAATAGTAAATCATCGAAAAAAGAGTGGAGCACACGGGGAAAAAAAGTGGCTAATAATCGAGGCCGAGCCATAAAATGAAACTTTTTTCAGTAATAATTAATTCAAGTAATTGTTGTTTATTTCTTCCGAAAAATCTCAACAGGGATGTGCAGGGATATATTTAAATAATTTCTGGGAAAATAAAACAAAACAAAACTTTAGTTATGAAAGGGAAAAACCATGTTATCTGTATTTACAGAGCAAGGATCGGTCGATATAGCTTTCATTTAGGCCCTCCACCTCTTTCTTGGGGATCCTGAGGTGTTCCCGAACATAGGGGCTCCCTCAAGCCTGCAGTGCAAATTAGAAATGTGAAACTTTAAAGCTGCCTCATAAAATATAACCACCCACTGCAATTTCCCTGGACTTGTTTTCCCTCTTGCTTTAACTTGAGAAAAATGCTCTTCTTTGTCTGTAGTACTTAGCTATTTCTCACAGATTTCGTGATACATCTTTGGGGTGAAATCATTTGTTAGTTCAGCTGATAAAATGCTTTCGGAAGGTTCCTTTTTGTGTCATTGGTCCGATCAATCATGGCACCTTTCTTAAGAAGTCCACCAAAGTGGTTTTCTCTCCACGTGCTGGTCAGTTTTGATTAGTTTTGTTCGCGCTGGCTTTCATGTCGATATGCAGGCGTGCGTCATCGCGGTCATCTCTGTAGCCATTCGCTCTTGCACCACGTTTGCTGCATCTCAGTGAGCGGGGGAGCCGGCTCACCACCTTTTACTCGGGCCTGCCCCTTTGAATTTCTGGGAGATTTGGAGAGCTTCACAGAAAAGAGAGAGAGAGAAAAAAAAAAAAAAACAGACACTGAAAATTCACTTTGATAAACATCTATCTTTAGGCTGGATTAAAACAGAGAGCATCAAACCCGGCATACGGGTGGCGGAGCACGGCTCTTTTGAACATCCTCCCCTGGGAGTGGTAATAAGCCCCCAACTTTCTGAGGTTTGTTTTTTTTTTTAATCTTACTGTTGACACAGAAAGTTGGTCACACGGAGGCACGCGTAGGAGTAACCCATCCTGTAAGATTGCCAGTTTCATCAAAGTAGATCACCTGAATGGGAGGACTGCGACATGTAAAGCGCACGTCTCCAGTCAGCCGCAAAAGTGGCAAATAAAAGAGGAGAAAGAAGAGGGTTTTTTTCCCCCCAACATAGAAGTTTTTTTTTTCTTTGGCTCTCTTCTCTTATCCTCTTACCCTGAATGCGGATTCACAGGGTCTGGGCTTGAGTCATCCTTTTGTTTTCCCGCGAGATGATTCATCGAAGATCATCAGCAGTCAGGGCCCCATCCTTCCCTACATCCCGCGTCTGGCGCTTCATCTCCTACCCGGTGCATTCCATTCTCCCGCTCCCAATTCCGGTTGCCTCATTGTCTGCGCCGCATGCTGCGTGATGAAAGGCCAATCGAGTGGAAAAGAGTGGATCCTGACATGGAAATAAAGTGCTGCACATCTCCACTTATCTTCCCCTGCTCTCTAAGCCACTGGAATAAAACTTGTATCCCGCTCAAGTGAAGACAAAATATGCGCTGGTGAGAACGAGGAAAAAAAAAAAAAAAACGTAGATAGCCTGAGTGTAGCACTATAGTCGAGAATACAACTTGTCTTTTATAATGTATGTGCCGTGCTACGTGGAGCGCGGACAGATTATTATGGATGGCGGAAGTGGGGTCCACTGTGCTAAAACAAGCATGTGTGTGCGTCCGTGTGTCTGTGTGTGTGTGTGTGTGCGCGCATTAGTAGGTGAGCATGTAAAGATGAATAAGGATCATTAAAGCAGCCGAGGACGTCCCAGAGGCTCCCCGCTGCGGGAGACAATGGCTCCTCCCCTGAGACACTTTTTAAAATGTCAGCCCCTCGTGGCCCATCGCTGAGTTCAGGGTTCCCTCCCGTGCTGTGTTAGATTACGGTGATTATCCCCCATCATGTCTCAATTTGCGTCTCTATATCCCCTCGGTAGTGACCCACGGCATCTCGTAGTCATTTGAAGATATATACCCTAGCAATAGTACGCCAGCGGTTCCTCGGGCCAGTTACGGGAAAAGTCGGCCATTTTCTCTTTTTGGTCTATTTTTTTTTTCCGCAAAAGCAAATATTTGCCACCGACAATAAAACGCACGGATAAATGTTGAACCTAAACGGTTAATAATCTGTCAATTGAAAACATGGAGGATGTTGTATCATTTCATATATTTTTTGAGTACATCCAGTGTTCAGTAAACACTGCCTTATTGAGCTTATTCTGCATTCATATTATATGTACCAAGACGAGCTTCACTGAGGTGTAGTTATCCTTGTATCGCTGGGACATGATTCAAAGTATTGTCGATGTTGCGATATTTATTTTTGATTGCAACACACCATTTAATGCCTTGCAGTCACTTTCTTTAGTCTGTTTTTTTTTTATTATTATTTTATTCTTTTCCACTTTTCCTTATCCCCCCCTTTCTCAACCCCTAGTAAAAATGTCATCCTTTATGAATGATGCTGGCTTCTTACTTCACAGACTTTTTACGAGAGTTGCCATTAGACCATTAAGAATGCCAAAGAGTGATTAAGCCGGGTTCCTGTCATGTGGTTCTATCTAGGTGGTGTACGATGGCAAAAAAAAAAAACCTTTGAAAAGTTCAATTAAAATGAGTTATAGTTGTGATGGAAGGCCACTGCAGTGTCCCTGAGAGAAGTCGCACTTACAACCGGGCGCTCAAACAAGTTACAGCATTGCCAGTGGTCCGTCAAGGGTCAACTGGGGCTCTGAAGGTGAAGCTGTTTTAATTACCTGCAAGTTTGGTGGTCTGATCCCAGCTGTCTTTGGGCAAAATGATACGTTGCGCAACTATGTCCTGAGGCGGGTGCGTAGGAAGTGGGTGGATATGCACCAAAATAGCACATGAAAAAGCCCTCCATGCTGCCTTTGTTATGGTGAACTAACTTGTCGGACAGCGGGCGAGTGGGTGAAAGGCATGTGGGGTAATTTTATGTGCAGTCCATTTACCATTAGAAACGGACCGGGGACATTGTCCAATCCCTGACTGGTTTCCACTTCTCCCACTGCAACTTCTTTCAGCTTTTAACCCACACTACCCTCGGGAGTCCAGTCCCCTTTCAATGCCACCCGTTGGATTGTTCTCGTCAGCGGTCGCTAGTTTGATTTCTAGCAGCGTGATATAAATGATTGTAATTATATTTCCCAGCTGGTAACAGCGGCCGGTCTGAAAACCTTCACATTTTTTGATGCCTTTTTTGGTGAGTTTGAAGTTATAAAACATTTACCTTAACCTAATTAGAAAAATATTGACTCAAAATTGGCTAATCATGACTCACTGTTATTTTCCTCTCAAATGCAGTGGCTTTGGGGATACGGCCTGCACAGCTGCACTTCTTTTCCACGGAACATAATGCTTTTCTAGCCCAGTGGGCAAGAATCTGCAGGTTAGTTTAACAGCCCCTTTATTTCACAGTGAACCTGTCTATCCCTGCAAGATATGAGCTTTTAAAGCCCTCCCAAGTATTCTGGCAACCCCCCCCCCCCACACACACACACACACACACATACTGTAGCTTCTGTTGTGAAAGGTGTGTTTGTTTTATTTTTTATTACTTTCCTCTTTCACAAAATAACGATTTTCCCTTAAATAATTCACTGTCGCTCCATTTGTGGAGGAGAGATATCTTCCATCAGCTTCTGGCTATTGCATCTCCTGTGCATCTGAAGTGTGTGTGTGTGTGTGTGTGTGTGTGTGTGTGCGTGATGGTGTTGCTTTACTGAGGTCCTGCTCCAGTCCTTCAGACCGGCAATGAATGGCTCCAAGGTGAGCTCTTAAGGCATGAATGAGGCCCGATTGAGAGCATGAATGGGGGTGCATTAAGATGTTCCTCATTTATGATCCATGAACTTCCCCAAAGCAAGATGGGTAATAAAAAAAAAAAGTAAGAGCTGGCAGAAAGAAAAAAAAATGACTTTGGCAAAGCCCTGGCTGCCTTTTATGATTAATGTGTTTTTGTTCAATGGGAACACTGGGTGAAACCATTCACATTGTCGTTGTGGGCTGTTGGGCTGGCTGGATATTTTCATTACAGACATTATTATAATATACATTTCATTTCGAAGTTTCTTGTTTTGTATTGTGTACTACGTCAGAAGCACCAAAGTCTTTCAAAAGAACTGGGAAGCATACTGTCCTCATAATGTCCATTTGATGTTTAGTAGTACAGGCATGCCACAAAAGTGGTGCAGACTACAAGGTTTCATTCAAAGTCTATGAAAAACCAAAGATCACAAGTGTGTCATTGTCTCTTGTCGAGTTGAAGGAGAGAAAAGTCTTGAGTGCTTTTCCCAGACAGAGTTACACGCCATCTTTACAAGGCCCCACCATCTGCATATTGTAGATTTTATTCTATTATCTCTCCCCTGCTTATTCACATCATACATTTCCGTGCTCTTGTCTTGAGGGGAAAGCAGTGAAAGCTCAGGGAAGCAAACATGTTCCCATGACAGCTTTCCAGTGTCTTGCACCTGGTTACTATGGCAGCGGTTAATACATAAATATGATGCGGGGAAAGCTGTAGCAACAAGGGGCAGGATTAAAGCCAGTGCTTATTAAGTTCATTAATTACATTTCCTCAAGTTTGTATGCGAGCACAGTTTGAAGATCTTTAATTGAGTATTTCTACTTTATCTACGATAAACGGCTATCGATACATGACTCCATACTATATTATCTAAATCGAAGACTTTTATTTAAATATTAGATTAACTCCTGAGATGACACAGGTCATGCCACATTTTTGCTGATTTTTATGCATGCAAGTGTGAGGACAGGCGCAGGGGGAGTAAACTGTAGTCAGAGAATAATGCTTAAAAATGGAAAGAGTTTCAGAGTTAGTCACAGTAGATGGCAAGCCTACAGAGCAACTCGGTGCGGTGCATCATGGGGTAGAGTCATTTGAATTTCTGATGATGGCTTTGGTGCCCCGGGGCCGCCGGAGCAGCATGGATAGTCATCTACAGAAAACGGTAGCAAGGCAGCAAATTAGTGGGGGAGAGAATGCTGAAGTGGGCGAGAGATGAGGAAGAGTAAAAAAAAGAAAAAGAAACCGGGTAGAAAGGTGAGGTGGGGATTTTGCTTGGCACACCTGTGCCTGCTCCCTGCCCTCTGCCCTCTGACCTCTCAGTCTCAGAGTGGGTGATTAGCCTGGGCATGTGCAGCGAATGGTGACCCCTGTCCAACTGTATTTCACTCATTTAGGCACAGAGAAGCTGCAGCACCTCATTTGGGCAGGGGCGTTAATAGATGAGCCGGATGGAATTGCCTACTTCTTAATAACAGTTAAACATGATATGCGTTTGTTTTGGAAGAAAGGCTTGGCTTGTGTTATTTTAATTGACAGATTTTTTTTTTTATAAAACTTTGATTATTTAACCAAGTATTACATTTCATAACGTGTTTGTGCTGCTAATTCAATCTGGAGAATACATCTTAAGATAAACACTAGTGGCCTGTAATTAAATAATAAGGTAACTTTCATCAGTGCTTCATGCTGTCGACAGACCTAAAATCTGGGTTAAATAACTGCCCCGACGATGTGGAATGGCAACATCTAATTTATGCTGTGCCCATTTGCTGCAGATTATTCTGGTTGATGCGAAGTCCCTGATTCACACCCTAATTAAAGTTTAAAAATGTGTTAAACATATAATGATGATGAAAAGTGATGTATTTATTACCAAATACTTGCAGCGGTAGAGAGACCGGTTACCTGGGTGAGGCAACGACAGCAGTAGCTTTCATTTAAATGTGGGAAATCGGCTGTGGGAGTTCCACGGTTCCCTGTTCAGTTCAAATGCTACAAATCTGCCTAATTGGACCGATTTCAGTCATTCAAGCCATTTCGAGTGCAAATCCGCTTCATACTGGACTTAGACCAAAACGTGTGGATCAAAGAATGGGACATTCAAACTGGTTTATCGGCCACCACGGAAAGACAGAGGGCTCCTTCTAACATGTCCTCACGCCACCATTGCCGAGAACATTGACTTGATATTTCCATTTGCAGATAATGGCGCGCACTGCTATTTTAATGGGTTGATTTCAAAGCGGCCCATATGCAATTTGGCCTAACATGACCAACACCCCTTTAGCGTAACATTACCCAAATATCCCTTAGCATTCTCTATATGCTTCGCTTTACCCTTGACATTCAGATCAGGGACCTTCTCAGGATCAGTGTTGCCCTAAAAAGAGAAAAAAAAAAACACTGCAGGCTCCTTAGTCCCTAGAGAAAATGACTTAATCATAATCCAATTGTAAAATGTGTTTCTCTAAGGCTTGCTGAAGAGCAATTAGTGTCAGCATACCGTGCTCCTTCGCTTATATGTATTGATGGAAAACAAATAGAATAGCAAATAAGCCGAGATTCATTTGAATATGAATCAATATTTGACCATATTCAAGAGGATATTTATGTGGGACAGTGCCTTCTTTAAAACGCAGGATTTTGTCAGATCACTGGGTGTTTTCTCTTTCGTCCAAAGTACTGTGGAATTTTTTTTTTCTCCCCCTTGTGGAAAAGCCTGTCTAAACCGCGCTACATCCAAGGACTAAAGTCCTCTGGGGGAGTAATTAAGCTGGATTGGGTAAAACAGGATTGCAGGAATACATTTAGGAATGTCAGGGGACACGAGACAAGAAATAGGGGGAAACTTGTATTGTCATAGGACAACAGCGTCGTATGGGTTGTAAAGAAATCAAAAGGCAGACCAATAAATGAGCTCAAATTATGCTCTGGGGTGTTTCCACCAAACAGTCTAGACAGTTGTAGCAGAAATGGATGTAAAAAAATAATGCTCTGAAATCATTTGAACTCAATTTTGCAAGCAGCAGGAAAAGTATCCCTCGCAAGATAAATGAGGGTTATGTAAAGGCAGCGAAGTTTCCTCCAGGCGGAGACGTTCATACGTGTTGACACAGAATCCAGTTACATTAATCCACGGTCAGGACGGAGTGGCTGCCCCGCTCTCTATAATGAGGGAGCGAGCACAGTGATGTGACGAGGGGAATGAGGGAGACTCATCTACGGGCTTTAAGTAGGGCGACGGGAATGGGAAGAGCCGACTTTTAAGGAGACCGTTCCGATAAATAGACTAGACGAGGCTGGGTGGTGGAGTGCGAGGGAGCCCGACCGTGGTGGCGCTCGCTCTGCAGCTCTGACGAAGTGGAAGGGCATTATGACATTAAGTTGAGTAAGCGTCTCTGATTTTTTTTTTTTTTTTAGGGAGCGCTGCGGCACTGAGCGAGCGAGCACGCTCTGAGGGTCGGGACAGACTGGTTTATTTACTGGTTTGATGCTTGTGCCACAGGAAAAGTCAGCAGGGTCACGGAAAGCATTAGGGGACAGTCAAAAAACGAATATTCACCCCAGTGACCGGACCGAAGAGCTAATGAACTAGAAGTAGTCCACAACGAGTCCAAAAATCTACCTCTACCATCACTCAATTCATCCAGAGAAGAAGAGAAATATAAATGTATGTGTGTTTGCTGCTCTTCTGTTTGATATCACTGTTTATGGATTATCTTTGGGGTTTTAGGACTGTTCGTTGAACAACAATGTGATTCGACGGTGTCACCTTCAGCCCCTGCGGCTTGTGATGTTTATTTTTCATTTTAAGCTCTGCTTTTTTTTTTTTTTACATAGTGATGAAAATATTAGTTGCGCTCAAATGTCACCCTGCGGCATCGGGCTGATGAAGAGCTGTCCTCGGAGAATTTGGTCGTAACCGTTTGCCGTTCGCCCGGTTTGTGTTTACAACGACACCGTTCGGTTTGACACAGCACGGGACACTCCAGGTGTGTACTTGCTTTGCAATTCATAACCACTGAGGCACAAAAATGCTGTTGTGCTTTGCGGCACGGTTCTGGGGTCACGTGTGGATGAGTATCCTATCTTCCTCCTGCGAGTTTCATGAACCGACAACAAACGCCGGGTCATATGCTGCGGCAAGTGAGAAACTACACGGAAGGGAGGTTGTCAACTCTATTTTTATGAATTGCACAATTCTTTAAGAATTGGATGTGAAATTGACAATCATGCCTTTGTTATTTCTTTGTATTATTAAGACATAACATCTGCAATTATTTAGACCCATCTTGAACAATTGTTGAAACATAAATGCCTAAATTAAATTGAGAAAATGTACCTGAGATTTTACAAGAAAAGGACTTTTTTTTTCCATTTTCCCCATTACTCAGTAATTCCTCTTGTGAGTTCTACTCCAAAGTCCATTGTAGGCTTAGTCATGCTCTATAATAATCATGCCAAATAGGACAAACAGCTGTTTTTCCAGTAGGTAGTTTGCAGAAAAGTTATCACTCAGCTCTAATGACCCAAGTGTCAGCAGGGCAGGTGGGACGGACATTAGCAGATGCTATTAAGGGAATATAAACAAATGCGTTTGAATTTTCATATTTCTCAATTAAATCTTTTCAACATTTTCAATTTGCTTGACTTTTAATTAAATGTTCTTGTTGTAAATGCGCGTCCAATGAGATGTTCCGGTGAACACTCGATCTGACAACCGACGAGCGAAGTACAAAAACAAGAGGACGACGACGAAGGCGACGACAGCAAAGCAACACCCTGTCAAACTTTGGGCTCACAATTTGTAGAAGCAGGGAAGCGAGCGCACAAAACCGAATCACACCGCAATCTCGGGAGGTGTTCACTCCGGGTAAATGAAGATGTGAGGTGCAGAATAGGCACCCGGCAGTTCAATCAGCCCACACCCGGGCCTATCTCCAACCGCTACGCGTGCACCCACCCACACACACACACACACACATACACACACACACACACACCCACCCACACGCACACACGCACACACACCCACACACACACACACATCACATCTAGGGGAGCTGATGATGTGAGTTTGCATCTGTGTGTATCTTTGTGCGTGGGCGGGGAAGGATACGAGGACTGAAACAAGCTATTCTCTCAGTGAATGCACCCCCCCCCCCCCCCCCCCCCCCCCCCCCCCCGCACCAAACTGTACCAACACTATCCCCATTAGTGCTCATTTTCCGAAATTAGCGTCCACCATTGTCATTTTAAATTTGAAATCCGGACTTAGAAATAGCTCAACCTCTCAGACAGCTACCCTTTAAGCAATATTCTAATATGCAGTGATTCTTTTTTTGACTTCTTTTCTATCCTCTTGGGCACTTTATTATCACATTCACCGTCTCTTATTGAATGGTGTGTAAGAATGTAATTTAGTTTTCGTCACCTCCCTGAACAAATTACCTCATGGATTAATTATCTAGCTTTCATGCTGATTAAAAAATAATAATAATTGCACCCATTATCTTTATGTCCTTTTACACACGCCCGCGTGCACCCACCCACACACACACACACACACACACACCCACACGCACACACACCCACACACACACACACACACACAGCACATCTAGGGGAGCTGATGATGTGAGTTTGCATCTGTGTGTATCTTTGTGCGTGGGCGGGGAAGGATACGAGGACTGAAACAAGCTATTCTCTCCGTGAATGCACCCCCCCCCCACCCCCCATCCCACCCCCGACACACTCCGTCTCCCGAGCAAGGCCCACGACATGTGCAAATCCCAAAACACAGCTCCATTAAAACCTTCTTGGCTCCTGACAAGGCCCCAGAAGATGGTTGACATGTGCTGCCTGTGGGGAGCGCGGTTTTAGTCCCGTCAGCCTATCTCTCTCGCCCAAAGTGGGGGAGAGCACGGAGAGGCTGCCGGGCTGATGCTTCCAGAGACTTGCTGCTCGCGTGTGTGGGTGTTTGTGTGTGTGTGTGTGTGCTTGCGCGCTAAGGACACCACCCAGTCTCACCATCAATTGTTTAACCGTTGTGCACATAAATATGCATCAGGGGTGAATCATCTGTCAGCTTTAACGTATGCATTTAGATACCCTCCCTACATAAAACAATTAAAGTGAATGAATTTATGGTTCGCGCATGGATTTGATATTTCTGACATGCAGAATTACGTGCAAAGTAATTGATTTCTGCTGTACATATTGAAATCAAGGATGGGGGGGGTGGGGTTGGCGGGCACAGTTGATGCTTATGGAATTGTTGTTTACCAAGTAAGCCTGCAGTAGAATAAACCCACGCTGTGTGATAACCCATCTAATCAATCTGAGAGTATGAAACAGGCATCCATCAAACATATCTTTGACTTTTTTTTTTTTTGGGTGAGGCTGACGACAACCGTTGTTGGCAAACAAATGTGATCATTTATACACTTTATTTGCAAGCATTAACGTGTTTCATTTTATGTGCAATGGAGAACACACATACTATTTTCAGTATGATGTTAATATGCTGTGTTATGTAACATTGTAACGGCGAAAAAAAAATCATCATCATCATAAAGAGGAAGTTGTACGGGAAGCTCTCCATCATGTCAGAAATACAACTTTATCTAGTACAAAGAAATTAGCTACTGTATTAACTGCATCAAAAATTATAATTGGCAAAGTAAAAAAAAAATTGACGCATTGTCTGAAGTCTGCACCGGTCCTTGGGCGTGACATTTTTGCACTTTTTAACAATGTTTTTTTGTACTGTGCATTAGGCAGCTCCTCTGGAGAAAAATATTTGCATTGCAAATTAATGTTTTTGTTTTTTTTTCGTTTTTTTTTCACTGATGTGCTGTCTCTAGGATTTATTTTCACAACAACTCACTTGAGATCCGCGGAAATCTGCTGCGCTTAGCTTTTGTTCCCGTTAAGATTACAGCTCCCATTTGTGCATGCTCTGGATTTGTTATATTTGTGTAAGACACATTATACACCACATTATCCCTACTTTTAGTCAGGTATTTGATGACTCGACAGTCTTTCATTTGCTCCTTTGATGCCGACCTCTTCTTTTGCCAGAAAGTAAATTGATTCTCTCCGTACGAGGCCCGTTCACATTGGCTGGCAACAAGCCTTTTTAAAAGTGAGTTACAGTTTCATGAGTCTGCACTACGGTGTGCGAGTTAAAGTTCATGTGCTCCCACTCCGCTGGACTTACGCTCCGCAGCATTACTCATTCTTACCACAATAGGATCAATTACTGTGCGGGGAACCAAAAAAAAATGAAGGTATAACCTATTAAAAGAAGAAGAGAAGCGTACAAATTAGTGACTAATTGGTGTGCGGCAAATGGGGTCTCTGTCACTCAGCCAGGAGCATAGCGCGCGTTGTCGAGCCTGATGGGACCAGCGCTCGGTTGCCAGGTGGCAAACGCGCTTTCGCACGCAACTCAGCGTTACAAGCTCGATCGATTCAGTTCAAACTTCAGCCCAGCCTCTTTTTCTCTCCGAGGGCATGAACTCAGAGATGACGAGCAGAGCGCTTCGTGTTCCGTGATCTGAATGTCCTGCTCAGGGGTTTTTGTCCCATTGGTGGCTTCACGCAAAATTTGAATAGAATAGAGTAAAGTCGCTTGCAAATTGTATTTTTAACACAGCCCCGCCAGAGACAGGACACAGGTGACTTATTTTATTATTTCTCAAACAAAAAAAAATCTGTAAAAGAAACAGGAGCAAGCCGTGAGATGCTGTCCGCCCGTCTCGCTGCCCGTGGCCCGTGGGAGAGTAAAAAACGACATATTCCCACACCCAAATTTAAAAAAGGCAAATGACGGATTGATGAGCAAGGAATTTGCCAGGACCGTCTGCGAGGGGGCCACAGGGGCCAGTCGCTCCCTGATGACACATTGGCGCATTAAGACCGAAAGGGAAGGGGGGGGGGGGGCGGGGGGGCGAGGGATTGACTTTTAAACCCACTGATTTCTCGTCTCCATCTTTGCAGTAAGGGGGCAGAAGAGGAGGAGGGTCGGCCTCTCGTTACCTGCGGCTCCATTCACCCCCCTTGCGGGCTGATAATAACAATCCTTAGCTCCCAAACTGCCACTTCAAAGTACACCCATTGACGGCAGCCCATTGATACACAAATCGCTGATTGAAACGGGGACAGCTGATGTTTTTCACTTCCTTTCATAGAGAGAGAGAAAAAAAAAGATGCGACAGTGTGCTGATGATATCCTTTTCCTCATCCATGCGTATCCAGATTAAGTGGGAGGCGGTGTGGCGGTGGCTGTCGGCGCTGGCTTTTTTGATAGCAGTTTTTTTTTTGTTTTTTTTTCCTATTTACCCATCAAAAGAGTGAAAAACATCTCCAGTAATGAGCTGTTTCCTCCCTCCCCCAAGCAGAGAGACCCCAGCTGTCATGAGCGGCGCGTCCTGCTGCCTTCTCTATAGTGGGCTGATGTGCGGATGATAATGCCATCACCGGGATTAGTGTCTCTGCAGAGAGCAGCCGCGCCGCTGTTTGTCTCGCAGCCATCACTTCCACTCGCCGTCTGAAGTTAAACAAAGCCACGCCACGCCGCAGACGGCTCAGTTCGGCTTTTCTCTGATATAAGGCCCGACTCTGCGACACCGTCAGAACCAGGTCTTACTGGATTCGTACGGGTGCATGCATTTACCCTGAGGTCCCAGCATTTGCATTGAGAGCAGACTTTCTTTCAAAATGCACATTATGGTCCCTCCTTTGAAGATGCTGGTTGGTGCGCGGGCTTCTGTGTTCTGCCTTACTTTGCTTTTGATTTTTCCAAGAGATTATTTGCAGCGTTCTGTTCTTGGATTTCACATCCCGGCAACATTCGCAACCCCCCAAGGGATGCGGCATTATCAGATGGCTGTCTTCTCTGGCTAGGTGCGGGCAATTGAGTCAGATGTTTCAAAGACAAAAAAAAAAACGTCTTTGTTAAAGAAAGTTGTCTCCGCCATCGCCATGCCGATATAATTAAGAAAATGGCATTTTCATACAGGTGAGCAGAGCTGCAGTTGCCTCACCGATGATTTTGATTGGTTTGAAGGTCTATTATTTCCGACTTCTCTCATCAACTTCCGTCCTCCTCTTCCCATTGATTATTCTTTTTATCTATGCTATAGTCAGAGTGGAGTGTCTATCCTTCAAATCCCCAGACAGCTGTCCTACGTGTTCCTCCGCCTTGTCCTGCCTTATTAATGTCTCTCTCTCTCTGACAAAGCTTCTCCTGCGCAGATTAGATGTAATTAACCTTTTAAAAGGAGAATGCCGGCCAGCCATTACTTGTTTACACCGCCGTCCCAGCATCCCCCTCTCCGGTGCATTCTGACTCGGCATCCTTCATATGTCGTACGCCTTTACGCGCAGGCTTTTTTTTTTTTTCTTCTTCTTTCCTGCGACTCCCTAAGCTGCCGTGTTAACCTTCTCCCCCGGCCCCTGCCCGTCACTCTCCCAGACGACACTCCTCGGGCTCCCGTCTGTCGCGGATGCACCAGCTCAGCCACAGTTTCGTATGCTTCCCTCACACGTCAGGCCCCAGGTGCGAGGTTAGACGAGCGCGGGCGAAGCGCGCTCAAAAACACCGCCAAGAACACCGGATGATGGAGAGCTTTGAGCCACTCGGATTTCCAGCCATAGGACGGGGTTAATGGAAGAATTGGTGAAACTGCAGCTTGACCTCCGGAGGATGGAGCGCAGAAGAAAGCATAAACCTGGAACTCTCTCAGCTCGACCTTGTGGCTGTGCTGCTGGCATGAGGGAGGGGGACCCAGATAACGCAGTATTGGACATCCTAACGATGGTTATTTTATTCATAATGGCGGCGTATATCACTTGTGGTCACGGTGACACATTTCGCATTTTGGCGGAGCGAGCGGAGATTGAGGCGCCGGGGCGGCAGTGAATTATGGGTGGGTGTGACGGGAGCTAATCATGCTAGTCTCATACAACAACAACATGCGGCGTGATAGAATGGGACAGGAGAGGAACACGCACGCACGCAGACTCACACACACACACACTCGCACACAATCGCTTCTGGATCGCGCTGACCTTCAGAATGCACTCTATTAATTACTCCGACTCTTAGACGGCTCCGTCAATTCCACTTCACACTGGGTGTTACTTCTTCATTAAAATAATGAGGCAATTAATAACAACACGGCTAAGGTCATTGCCCATACGACGGCCGACTACCACTTAACACGACCCGAGATGCTCAGGGTGCATGTACTTGAGGGGCCCTCGGTTATGCGTGGGGGAAAAAAAAAAAAATTAAAAACCTGAACGCGCACCATGCGCATCTCCTCGCGTTGCCCTCATAGCCACTCATCTGTCACCGCTGAATCCAGCCTGCCCCCGTTTTTTCTTCGAGCGTCCCATTCCGGTCCCCCCTAAGCTGAAAGACGGAGTGCCCTTGCGGGGTAATTATATTAGGTTTGGTGATAGGGGATCATAAAACGTAAAGCACTCTAATACCTGGGAATTGGCTTTGGGTCCGGCTGTGAGTCATGCCGCTGTGTTTGATGTTGTATCGGGGGCCTGCTGCCTTGCCCATCTTGTAAATTGTGCCGTCATGCAAAAATAAATAGGCCGGACAAAACAAATAGTCTTAAATCAGCATCCTTAGGGATGTAGCATGTGCAGCCTTTTGCTTATTTACAGGATTAGTCCGCGGCCGGCTGGCCGGGATGATAGTATTGAACTTTATGGCGACATAAAGCCTCCTCGCTCCCGCCTTCCTGCACCTCCACCTATTGTCCCCTTGAACTACTCATCCCTTCTTCCTCCACCTTCCTCACCCCGTCCCCCGCCCCCCCCCCCCCCCCCCCCCCACCCGGCTGGGCCTGCAGACGGAAACCCTCCTCCCCAGCCATAGCATGAAAATCAATAACTGCTCAAATGATCCCTGAGCTGTGATTAAAGTACAACATCGCCGCACTCGCACCCTGCCAGGCTCCCTCGCCCACCTGCTCCACTAATGCCTTCACTGGATGCCTTCCTACACACGCACACGCGCGCGCCCGCGCCCGCGCTCACCGACCCACCTCCGACTAAGTGGTCCACGGCGGCCTGTGCACACCGAGGGTGAGGGTTGAGTAATGACTATGGATTACTTCATTATCCTCCCCTTACAGGCTGGCGGGGCGCTTACACGGGGCCGCCTCTAACAAGCTGAATCGAGGGAGGACCACTGGCAGAGACGGAACACTCCCAGTGCTCATGTCCCTGTTGCTGTCATGGATGTCAAACACCAGTGGTTTCTGATCTGATCCCATGCTCAAAATCTCTCTCTCTCTCTCTGTTGGCCTCACAGCGAAACACTTCTTCTTCTTCCCGCGCCTCTCACTGCAAAGTCTTCCCAGCAAAGACAACATGCAACCCAGGCAAAAGATGAATTGTTAATAAAAATGGAATCGCCCTGTCATCATAATAATCCCTTCCCCGTTATGTGTTGGAACTTTCATCACGGGCCCAATAGTCCAAGCGGCAGAGACATGACATTGATCGATATCTTATCATCTTCAGGCAGACAGTAGCTGCCTCCCCGTCCAATCAGGAGGGAGATCAGGGAGTGAGTGGCTTGCCACTCGCCTTCAAATTCTGTTTGTAGTTTCGGATTCGAGCGATAATCCTTCCGATCGAAAAAGCATAAACATCTGGGGAAATTTAAAAAAGATATATATTTTTTATTCATTTGATGTCATGTGACTAAACAAATAAGATTTCTCTTCTGGTTGTTGAGCTGGCAGGCAGGTTACTGTAAAGCCAAATACGGCGTACAATTTCTAGCTACGTGTAATCCTTCATTCGTTTTCTGATCAAGTGTAGTGCAGTAGTGACAGAAATAGATCTTTCTTTCTTTTTTTTTTATGGGAGACCGAAGCCTCTGAACCCCTTTAATGGTCCAAACAGGTTTTACTTCATTATACTCATGCATTTTTTATTCCAAAGGTGCCAGTCAGTAACTGATGATTACTTGACCTGCATTAATCCCCCTCGCTGCTTTCTTGACGGTATCAGGAAGGCATTGATTCATGATTTGAATAGATCTTTGAACCAGGCTGGTTCACTGGGTTTACTCCTTTGACTTTTTGCACCATTACCATTACTCTTATGTAGTATTTGTCTTCATGACCCATCTGTGTTTTGGCTCTAAAATATGTCAGTCCCTGTGATAGACTGGCGACCTGTCCAGGGTTGTACCCGTGTCTCGCGCCCAATGTCAGCTGGGATTGGCTCCCGCCCTCCTGCGACCCTTAGAGGATAAGCGGCATATCTAATGGATGGATGGGCCTTTACCATTAATCCATTGCGGTCTGCTGTCACCCAGGTCTGAATGGATGAAGATATGTTCTTTCAGTCTGGTTAACAGGTCGCCAATGAAGACATGCCCCAGGCTTCTTTTGCAGAATAATGATGGGCAGGAAAATTGGAGGCGCTGGGAGAGCCAATTTCTTTCCCAGGGTGGTCTCCATATGAGCCCTTAACCATTGATACTCTAAGTTTGATAATAGCTCAGGGTCACATACATGTAATCAGCAGGCTTGCAAAATATTCATATTCATGATGTTAGAAATGCAGAAATCAGGTTCTTGCTGATTTGGTTTCATGGCTACATGATATATCTGTGGGAACATAATCACGTATCACATGGTGTGAGCTCATCATAGGAAGGGTCGGAGTATTTGTAATTTAAGACCTAGAAGTGACCTGGTTGGTAAATTATGATTATGCCTCACAGTAACGCGAAGGAGGCTTTGCGGCGATAGAAATGAAAGGTGTCACAGCTGTGCATCCGTAGGAGATGTGTTCCCAAAGCTTTACAATCCTTCATTTCAGTATTACTCACTTTGTTCACACTGTTCCTTCATCTCGTCCTATTAAAGTGATAAACGGGTTAAAGGGAGAACATTTCAAAATGCACACTCCGCTGTTAGGAATCGTCACAGTTCTGCACATTGTGCAAAGGACGACGCTCTTTTCTGAATCACTTTGTCATTTACTGTTATTTGACATTATTGTAAGCATTTGTACTTGGTGACACCTTTTATGTAATTATGTAGTTAGAAATCCGGTCTCCTCCTTCCCGTGTTTCTCTTTGGCATCACCTGTTGAAGCTATACGCTTTATAATGCGTTCTATAAGAATTGCTTTAGTGTTTTTGAAAGTTGTGGAGTATATATGGGATATTGACTGTCCTTTTGAATATTGGAGTCATATTCCGCTTGATGTGTCATTAAATGACTCCGTGGTTCTGCACACTGGCCCCAAAATGCTCCTCCTCTGGGAATCCGTGATATTTATTTTTCTTCCTGGTATTTAGGGAACATTCCTTCTTTAAAAAAAGTTCCGTTAATGGTGCCATTATCTCCTGTTAACGTGGAGAGAACCGTGCAAAGGTTTTGGCGCTTTTATCTGTCGCGCCTGGTGTGTTGTAAATCATCTGCCTCAAGTTTTGACTTGGATTGCAGCTCTGAATCTGTGCATGCCGGCATGCAAAGGGGGGCACTTGTGCACATGCACCCGTTTACATCCTTAGTCGATCTAATAGTGTTAATGGGCACAGATCTCATAAAGTGAGTATCAGCAGTGTTGGATTGCATTGTGGGGCGAAAAGAAAAACTGCTGAAACTACAGTAAATTGGTTCATGGTGCACATGGATTTTTTTTTATAACCTGAAAGAGAATCTTTGACAGACATAGCCAGAATCAGTCATTTTAACTTCTTATTATTACATGCAGACTATTTGATTGCTTTAAATGCGTTAAACGGTAGATTTCTGTGATTTTTGCTGTGGAAAAAAAAGAGAATTGCTACAAGGTCTTTTTTTCATCACCTTCTTCTTCCTCTGAACAAAAAGAACCGGTTATTGTATCCAAGTAACATTCGGCATGCCTATTAGCTCTAAATAGCTTCCGTATAATATCACCATGATTATTTTTCCATCAAGTTACAACAATTTTATGGTATTATTTTACTGCCCCAAAAATGATGCATGGTATGCTTTTTTTAAAAATGTTATTTCTCACCTTACTTGTAAAAAAGTTTCTCGTTATATCTACAATTAGGTGAGTTTGTGAACTTACACAAAAGTCGCTCGACTTGAGACGGGAGTCTAATGCGTTTTCCCACGTGATGCGCCTTTGTGTCAAAGTGCTCTAACTACTGCATTCGCAATTGCACGGTGACACACAACTGGGTTGCAGCATTGACCTGGCACGTGCGATTGTGTCTGAGCCAAGCCCTGCATGAAATTAGAGCAGAATGGGAGACAGCTCTTCGATTGCTCCGGTTGATGTCAGTTCATATATGGCTGAAAAAAAATAAAAAATAAAAAAAGACATTTATCTGAACAACTACAGGACTTAAGTGCTGCGAAAACTATCCTGAATAAAATCACTATATCGCATAGAAGTTGGGAAATTCCAAAATGTCTTCAATTGGCAAAATGTGTGCTCAGTGCTCACTTATCTGATGTGTTAGAAAATAAACTTAAACCATTTCAGCCTCAACCCTTGAGGGTCAGGCACACGTCTGCCTCTGGACTGGAGTGATTAACATCATTTTCATTTGTCAATAAGGCTCCATTGGTCAATAGCAGAAGATTGTCACCTTTTTGTCCCTGTGCTGTGCTTGCTGTCTTAGTCTAGTTCTCCTGTGCCTCTACTCAATGGGGGGGGGGGAAACACATTTTTATTTACTGGTGGCGTTTTCACCGGGAAGCCCTAAAGCTCCAATACTGGAATAGGACTAATGCGGTCAATAGTCTCAGTGATTCCAGGTCTTCTTCCTCCTTCCGCCTCCTCTTCCCTTTCTCCACCCTTCTCCCTGGCCACGTTTGAGTATGTATGTCCACGCCCGTTAAATGATTTACTCTCCAGTGGTGATGTCTCTTAAGATTGACCCGCCTCCATGCATGACCACATGTCCACTCCATTCAACGTCTCTCTCTCTCTCTCTCTCTCTCACTCTCTCTCCAGCCGCCGAGAAAACTGCTCGACAAGCGTTTTTGTTTTTTTTCTTTTGCTTTATTTTCATTTTCATTTTTTATTGCTGCCCACAGAATAACTGCAGATATATTTTCATGTTCGCCGTCAATCTTGGCAGAGCAGGGGCTTGAAAGTCTTTAATGCCATTGTGTGCACGTCGGAGGAACGGCAAAGGCGTCCGTGGCTGTGCCACTCGAAAGGAAATCTGTGACCCGTTCGCCCTTTACATTGTTGTAAAGGTTGTGTGTTACAGGACACGTGCTCATTGTGTTTTATGGCGGTGTCGAGCGCCTGCAGAGTGGTTCATTCTCTACAGGTGACTGCGGCTCACTCAGATGTGGCTTTTCCGGCGTGTGTGTGTGTGGGCGCGCGCTCATGCTCACTTACCCGCTCACTTCCATGAATTTAAACATACTTCCTATAATTTCTCGCCCGGCCAAGGTCACTTTGGCCCGAACCCCCTGGTTTACGGTACATCTCATGCTAATGATTTGCTGTTCAGGCTTTGCGGTATGCTGGATGCAAACCCTCCCGTAAGGTGCTGCGATGTGATGGGTTTTTTTTTTTCCCGTGACAGACTTTGTGGAGGGCGAGCGGATGTGGTGGCAATACAAAAATGCGTGTGCTGCCGCGCCCTTAAGTCCGACGCTACTTCCATTTGCGTGGGTGTGATTGAATGAAGCCGTTAGTTTGACTTAGGTTTAGAATATGTTTAACTTTGGGCGCACCAATGCATGGCCTCCGTTATCTTTCCTGCAGCTTGGTTTTCCTGGTTGAAATCATCACGTGTTGACTTGCGCCATTTTACAATCGTTGTCATGTTGCCCTGCGTCCCTGACGCTGACAGTGCACCTGTTTTTAATATGCCCCACAATTTAAGACAAACAGGAGATCCCTTCATACACGAGTGAACGCCACGAAAGGCCCTCTCTCTCTCTCTCTCTCTCTCTCTCTCTCTCTCTCTCTCTCTCTCTTCTCTAATAAATAGTCTTGTTGCCATTAATGACTGCTACGAAGCGTAACATTGTTCATCCTTCGGAAAAAAAAAAAAAGAACAAGTGCTTGCAACGTGCCGCCGTGATTGATGGTGTTCAGGCACCTGGACTTGCAAACGCCGCACGTTGGCCCGAGCCGAAGCCACTTTTGGGCCCCAGACGTAAACGAGGGGCACTGACGTTGTGAAGGAGCGTGCGAGTGCCAGCGTAAACTGTCGCAGATTGGTTTCTTTGCTAAATTGGTGCCATGCGTAACATCTTAGGGCCAATCAGTCAGCCTCAATGATGCAGATAATTGCAACATAAATGTGTCGAGGTAGAGGCGTGCCCATTCAGGTGTATCGCAGCGTTACAGTAAGGTTAATGCACTATTATTAACTCCTCCTCCCTTTCTCTCCTTCTGTGGCTCTACATTTTTTTCTCCTCTGAAGACGCTCTCTATTCATCTCCCCCTTTCTATTCCGCCACCCGAAAGATGGAAATGTTTCTCCGTGTGCTTTTTTTCCGTTTTTGGAATGAGATAAAGAGAGAGGGAAAAGCGATGGTGGCGAACAAACAGATCTTGTCTCGCTGATTCTGATCTTCAAAGTCCTATTTATGATTCATTGACCCCCCCCCCCCCCCCCCCCGCCCCCCCCCCCCCCCCACCCCCCCGCCTACTGCTAATGTATTATAGATCTATCTCCGCCAATGAGGGAAATGAATTATGAATTTTGGCCTCAAAAGTGGTAACAATTTGCTCCAAGTTTTCTTTTGTCCTGTAATGGATAAAATCGTCTGTCATTTGGTCCAATAAAGCCAAAGCAGCGTTTTACAGTACACCCTTGAAATGCCACCCTCCTTCAGATGGAATTTTGTATCCAGTCCGTAACTCACTCAAAATAATACTCACCAATATACTCCTCACTACTTCCCATGTCGACAACATCGCTGTGAAAATTCTCCTCAGACTTAAAAAGACAGGTTAAAGACCAGTGACCCATTTAAATCGTCTTTATGGCAGGAAAAATGAATCCCGCTTTCAAGCAAAAATACTCTGATAGACACACGCACACACACACACACGCATGCACATTCACATTACTCTCCGCCTTCATTGCAAATCCAGGGCCAATTATGCACTTCATGATCTGCGGTCAAAGGCGCTTCTCAGACAATCACTCTAATGAGTTGGGCCCCCTCCAAACACAGAGAGAGCTCCATCACTCCGTGTGCCCATTTGTGAAAGTGTGTGTGCGCGTGGTGTGTGCGTCTGTGTGTTTGTCTGAGGGAGAAATGGAGAGAGAGCGTTTACCTGCAGTTTCACACACAGTTTGACACTAGCAGCGCCCATACAAATGCATCTTCATTTGCCAGCCAGGAAATAATTGAATCATGAATATATGGCAGTCAATTATATCCCTTTGCATATATGGATTATCACAGGGTAGCACTGCAACACCAACACTTACTCATCCAATCAGGGAGTTCTACTTTTATCTATCTTAGGATGTCCAGGATGAAATTTGAGATTCACAGATGTGGCTCAAGAGTAATTGAACATCCTGTGCCGCTAATACTGCAATTCCACCTCCAGGTACAGCAGGAGGACACCATTAAATAACTTGGTGCCATCGCAAGTAGTGCTGGTCCATAAATCTGATTTTTCATTGCCATCACCATGACAATGCCGGCAATAAATGCACTTCGAAAGACAACCTCAAATGATGGAGGGGAAAAAATCATTTTATCTGGACGCACCATGTATTCTCACAGGGTTAACAAAAAACATTCTTCGAATAAGGTGAAGCACATCAGACAAATGAGAATGAGAATGCTGAACGGTCTCTACCTCCTTTTTGCTTCTATTATGAGCAGGTTCCAGCCGCTCTTTTCGCACACAGCAGAGTCCTTTTAATAAACCACTCAACAAGCATTACACATTAGAGAAGGGATATTTTAAACTGCCTCCATCCACCCCTCAGCATTTTACACAGCACGCTACTTAAGCCAAGTGAATGCGCATTCAAAAAACATTAAAAAAAAGCATCAGAGTATATGTAAGAAAATATATACTATATATATATATACTACTATAATATATTTTTTGCGTGACTAATTGTGCATGGGACACACCTTGTGATTTAGTGGAGTAAAGCCAGGCCACTCTGTCGTGGCCTCAGTGGCCTCATCACTCACTGTGGTCTGGTCAGTCTCATGAGACATGTGCATGGGTAAGAGTGATATTATCTCCATTGATATAAACGGGAACTTTTACGGGAAGTTTTAGTGCATCGCAAACTTGTGAGGATGATGACAGTAGCGGTGTAGTTTTGACCTCAGTCTTTTAGCAATTGATGGGCATCAAATGGTGCATTCAAGGTCCCTCCCTTTGACAACCGATACAATTCAGGTAAAAGCTTTAAAAAAATCTGCTTTTTAAGCCGACTCACGGAGGCACATTAAAAGGTTAGATGATTTCGGTTAGAGTGATTTTGGCCTCCGTCAATAGGTGTAGATCAAACAGCCCAATGTTTGCTAGACGCCTACCTTCTAATCACCCATCACAGCTTAGTAATCGTGAATATTTATGGATAGATCTAGTAATATGTCCCGCTCTTGTTTTTCCTCCATCCATGTCTTTTTGTTCAAAACGCAGTGACATGCAAAAACGGGAACTTTTTTCTGCCGTTTAAGTGGATCGCAAACTTGTGAGGATGATGACAGTAGCGGTGTAGTTTTGACCTCAGTCTTTTAGCAATTGATGGGCATCAAATGGTGCATTCAAGGTCCCTCCCTTTGACAACCGATACAATTCAGGTAAAAGCTTTAAAAAAATCTGCTTTTTAAGCCGACTCACGGAGGCACATTAAAAGGTTAGATGATTTCAAAGCCGCCTGCAGCAGAAACTTGCCAAGTGACGGTTGTCAGTTTAAAAAAAAAAAAAAAAAAAAGACAGTTCCCTGGTAGAGGAAAAAGACCTAATGGATAAAAGTAACGAAACAAGCTGTGAATAAAACGTATAATCGAAAATTGTTTCCATCATGAGAAGTGCGGCTGTGATCTCGGTGGATCCTTAGTCCAAAATCGGATATAAATGTTCGTTTACTCATATCATATTGTGGAAGATGACTGACCAACGTGTTGCTATAAGCTCGCTGGGAGCCGAGAACTCAGTGCTTAGATGAATTTTACATTTTTCCACGAGCACCAACAAAGTCCTGGCCATCTGCTCTGCTGAAATATTCAGACGTGCTCTGTTGCAGCATCCCTCTCCGGGGCTCTGTTACGATGTGGAGAGACTACGGGGGGACCGTTTGTAAGGATAGAAGACCAGTGTCGCCGCCGCAACGGTGCCCAATAACAAACCCATGTAACACACTGGTGTTGTGCGTCCCCTTTGCTTACAACCCCCCCCCCCCCCAGCTGATGGGGCCCTCAGGCAAGGCAGCGCACCCCCAGCTGCTCCTCTGTAAGTGTGGGTGCTTTTTTTTTTTTTTTTGTTCTTTCCCAGCCAGGTGCGAATGGGTATGACGGCCGTTATTTAAAGCAGAGCGTTGACAGGAAACACTTGGTGTGTTTAAGCTGCCTGACCTGGGAAAAATACATGTTGTACAAGCACACTTTACTGTATCCACACCCATACACGCACAGCCGACACCCGCTTTCTTGCAGCCGACTGTGCATTATGCATTCCACAAATCCCCCCGATGTCATGTACGACATGGTGCCATTTCATGCGGCGCAGAAATACATCTGGTGCGATCTATAGGCCGGTAGATGGAAAAGAGGGCAGGAGCTAAACTGATTTAATGCACATGCGGGCGGTGTCCGCTGTGTTTATGCATGAGTGACTCCATCCACTCCAGAGTGTCTGTGCGTGTGTGTGAGTGTGTGTGTGTAGAGTCTGATAATAACCATGGTATGAGGTTGGTTAGTCAGGTTAAACGGGAGCAGCTTGATCCTTATATAAATACACGCAATACAGTTTCGTGATGTTTAATTTGTGTGTCTGTGCTTTATTCTAACTGAGCTTGGCTTCACCGAGTGTTATTGGTAATTAGCTGCGAGTGTGTTATGTGTATGCGAGTGTCAAAATCACAGCGTATAAGGTATAATTATAGGTTATTGGAGCTGCAGTTAGCGACTTACGCTTCCACTTGATTATCCGTGCTGAATATTTATTATGGGCCACAGATGCAAAGGGAAGCAGCACCGGCGGCGGCGGCGGCGGCGTCTGAAGCGGATTTCTACAGGGAGAAACCTTGCGAGTGCTCTCTGAGCTGTGTGCCCTGCATCTGCCCCACGGGGTGTTTTGTCCACCCCGAAAGGTCACGCCGCAGAGGTCAGCACCACTCCTCGCCTGCCTCCTCTCAGCATGGAGGTCCTTTCGACGTATACAGAGAGGTCACTGACAGTGAACCCACTCCGGTGTGCATGTTTGAGTGTGTCCGCTTAACAGGCCGGGATAAATCTGGCCTTTTCAAGGCCTCGTCGAAGCTGCGTTGGGGTTTTTTTAAGCACCTGAGGTTGATTTAAGATCAGATCCTCCACCAACCCGCCACCTTCTTAGGTTCTCCGCTTTGTTTGGCCGGTTGTTATAGACAGGAACCTGACTTGCGCGAGGATGTGTATGGGATTGGAAAAAGGTGGAAGGAGAAGCCAAGCGGATCCACCGGGGAGACGCTCTGGGAGATGAAGGAGAGACGTATTGCTACCTAGATGAGGTTTGTTTTCCAATTCTCTCCTGGCCAAACACCATATTGATTAAAATCTAATAACCTCATAAGGCGCGCGCGCTCCTTTTTACACCTTCCCTCCCTCTTTTTTCCCACCTCCTCCTCCTCATCTCCTTTCTCTCACCGTCCCCAAAGAGAAACGACTCGGCGGCTCTCCCCTCGCTATTAAAGAAGCGCTGACAGCAAATCACTCTTCCTGACCTCAAAGTTGAGCCTTTAATTTTGATGGGATCTATCAATCATGACAAGGATATCAAAGAAAAAAGAAGAGGAATTGTCCGGGTTATATATCCGACCTACGATTAAAAGATATTACCTTGCAACACACACGCATGAATCTGGTACGAGTGTCAAGCAGACAGAAGGGGGGTTCTGAGGGGGGAAACAATCTGGCCGGACCCGACGACTTTGATTCGGTGCACAAAGACTTGCATTTGTGTGTCGGGCCCATCGCTCGCAGTAGAGGCGCGTTGTAAACGTCCACTGCCTCCGTAACGTTTCACCAAGCTGAGGGTAACCTCGTGGCATTGCTGCCCCTCTGTTTGGGGCGCTTTGTGGGCAATTGTTACCCCGCCAGACGCGCATGAGCCCGGAGTGGGTGTTTACCCGCTCGCCACTCTATTCCGTCGTCAATCTGCTTAGGCCCGCGCGGCCCACATTTCCCCCCCACAGCAAATGCTCGGTAATGGGTCTTAAAGCATCGCTTAAAAACTTTCCCTCCTCCCATCAGCACTCCTCTCGCCCTCCTCCAGGCCCCCTCCATCTGCGCCCGGGCATCCTAATATGACATACCTTCACACTTCGGGAGCCCGATGAGCCTTTATTTGCTGGAACAAAATCAATGGTATTAAGTGCCTCAGAAATGTTCTCAGTAATCACACACACGCACTCACACAACTCGCACCTGCATGCAGACCTACAGACACGGAGGAGAACGAGCATAACCTTCCGGCGGGCTTTGTTTTACCGCTGATGGACGACTATTGGTTTTATTGCCTCTAATCATGAGTGATGTTCAAATTTCTGCCGTGGCTTCCCGTCATTGTTCCTCCCTCTAACCCCCCGCAAGAGCACAACGGAGAGGACCGTCGACAACGACTGTAGCCAGGGAGCCACGCGTTCACTTATATGCGACATTTGGGCACCTCCGCTCAATTTCTCAGCATCATTGAATTTCCCTTCCCGCTCCGTGCCTCGGTCAGAGGAAAACACGTGTTGGTATGTTGATCTTATTAGTGCTGTTTGCATTCTAATTAAAGGGGAATTTACTCGCCCGGCAGGGAGGGGGGGGGGGATTAAAGAGCACCAGTGGGGCGGGTGGCGGGCACCAACCGGTAACAAGACCCCATCGCTTTCATGTTGTCATGGTACAGTGGTTGGGTTCCTTTGTATGTAGCAGGGAACCGTTCTCCCAAGTTATTTCTTGCTGTTAAACGGCTTTGCAGAGGGGCCAAACCCCTCAGGTCCCCTGTGTCCCTTGTTATTGGCGATCAAGGCGTCTCATCAGAAGGTGCTTAATTTAAAGATACAGAAAGTCTTGAACTGAATACAAACAAGGTCACATGTTGTTGTTGTTGTTGTTCTTATTTAGTTTGACTTACACATTTCTGAGAAGACATTTCTAATCGTCAATCAACTAATTGTCAATAAACAGCCATGAATCTGTCTTGAAATAACAGAATCTAAAGGCCCCGTACTGCCAACCTTCATGTTTTATTCAGTATTAAAGTAATCCAGAGATGGTCGTCCACACTTCTATGGGTACGTTTCAAATGCCAGCCCAAGTTTACCTGTCATTAGCCAATTTTAGATTGGTGGTGGTGTCAACCTTTGAAAAACACTATCAAAGGCAAAGGATGTTATGTATGTGTGTGTGTGGGTGTGGTGGGGAGCTGTGCTAAAGTGAAGGAATGAATCTAATTACAGTAGTCATTAGCTCTACGGTGTGTAAAAAATAACAAGTCATTGCATAATTAACAGTTTCAATAATTTACCATCTCAGCTCTCGTCTATCACGCTGGATGACGATCGAAGCTCACACATTATTCCACCGTAGTTTCTCCATCTTTCTGTATTATTCAGAGAAAAAAAAGTGGAGCCTGTGTTTTTAAATACGGTGCGGTTCATTTAATGTTGACCTAGGTCCTGGAAGAAGTTGAGGATGTGGCTGATAATTCTTCCATCTTCCATCTTCGGCACCCCTGTTTTGAGTATTTCGGAGTTCTCCCCTCTCTCCGTCTGAGCTGATCACGCCGCCTGTCCCCGTGATACTGCGCGCTGGAGACTCAGCCGCTCTTTGAAGACGCGACGAGCAGCTCCCAATTGATATGTTCTTCGCGGACTGTCCCATTCTCTCGGTTTCTCTTTCCCCGCGCCCCACTCTTGTCGCGTCTTATCTCCGTTCCGTGTCACTCGCGTCGTCGGTTAGTCTCCCTCTTTTCCGGCCTATTAGCCTTTTTTCTTTTTTCTCCTCCTCCTCCTCCTGAACAGGAGGAACATGAAAGGGCCGCGGTTAGAGTCGACGCCTCTCGATGAGTCGGCGGCGCGTCTCGCGGCCAGGCGCTTATAGAATCCGACGGGGAGCTCCGACTGAAACTCCGGAGAGGTCGGAGGGACGTAAGCGAGGTGAGCGTCGGATCAATGGGATCAATAGGAGGCAATGATTGCCTGGAATCACTCAGCCTCTCTTGATAAGTCAAGGACAGAAAGCACGACTTCGCCGCAGTTAACCTTTTTATACTGAGGAAACGGGTGATTTAACATAGAGGAGGATTCCGCACCCTCCGTGTCCCCTACTATCTGACCATGTGTTTTTTTTTTTCAGCCTCATTGGAAAGGCTTTGCTTCAGCGAACTGAGACGTATAAATCAAGCATTTAATTCCAGCGCTGATTTATTTCCGGCCTCTTTTTTGCGGCATTTTTCAAGGTCCTGATGGGCTTTGCCTTGGCGCCCGTATTTGACTGCACGTCTCTTTTGTCTTCCCCTCTTGGTCCCGTGGTCCCGCCCCTCGGAGGACTCCGTCGCTTCTCTAAGCCTTTCAACTCCCGACATTTAGCGTGCGGCTCAGCCCGGCGCACTCGTGCGCGCGCTGAGAGTCACGCGTAGCCACGTTGGTCTACAACTGAGCAAAAGAAAACAGGAACAGGTTTCTAATGCGGAGGCTGTCGTAACGCAATATATCAATCGTGTCAGTTGAGGTTGTGTTATGGCAACACATGTTGGAAAAAATAGACCCATCACCCCCTGATGCGTCACTATAAGCGATATTATATTCTAGACGGTGAGATTCTCTCCACTGAGCCGCGTTGTCTGGAATTACGTCCAAAACCTGTCAATTCTTATAATTCATTTTCCCTGCCCATATATATTTTTTTTTCTGGTTTGTTTTGTTTTGACAGTACAAAAGTGTTCTCCTAGGTAGTGAGACAGGAGGTAGTGTTTCTGTTTCCTAACCCTAACCATACCTTATTTGCCTTACTCCCATCAACACACTGTAAGCGGTGGACAGGAAGTAGTTTGAAAAGAGTGGGAACTGATGCAAAACCAAGCAAATCTTCTTCTTCAACATCTTCCTCGCTGGGTATTCTGGTCTGGGAGGGAGGGGGGAGGTTAGGCTCCTGTGTACTTGTGATCAAATATGATTTACTGGTGTTGGACACAATAAGTGATCCCACTATTGCGTGGATCTGCAGTCAGCAGCATTCCCATGTATTCATTAATAATACTTTTTCCTGTACTCCACCTATGAACCTTTTCATGTAGCCTCTGTTTTCAAAAATTGTTTTCAAAAAAGTTGTTTTCTTGAATAGCGTTTATTAATTATTATTATTATACAATTTCTTCTCTCTTTTGGTCTGTCACACCGTATTGTAAACATTGAATCTTGAAATGACATCAATATCCTTCCCCCAGAGCTTCTTTTTGGACTATTTTGTGCTCTGGAGAGATGTAATTACCGTCAAAAACTGAAAAATGGAGGAAGAAATGAATGTTTCATTGCATTTTTTGGAGATTGTTGAGAATCACAGTCGGACAGTGTGTGCAGTGAGCAGAGAAGGATAAACAAAGAAGGCGAGTGGGGGGAAAAAAAAGGAAAAAAAAAAAAAAAGCTTTTCCTCTACCAGTAACATGATTATTTTTTTTGGAGGGTGGGAACATGAAATGGACGAGCTAACCTGAGCTGCTGTGGACGCACTGGGCCATGAAATTTTCATTTACTCCCAATGTTTTTTTTTTTTCTGCTTTTCCTTCCGAATGTATCATGCTTAGAAAGCCAGTGGGTGTTGCTTCACAATACCAGCGTCCATATTTGCCTGCGAGTCAACATATTTTTAGACGAGGCCATGATGAAAATATAAATTCATATGGTCCTTCATCTTCTTCGCGGTTGTTGCTTTTTTCACCCACTCTCCATCTCCCTCTCTCTTTATGTCCTGCTGATTTAAAACCGAAAAAAAAAACTTTTCATGTGTTCCACTCCGGCAGCCTTGCTTGTCTGGTCACTCTTACCTTTCACCGGTCCAAGAGTTATGGCGCCTTTGGCCCTGCTTTGACTGTTAAGGCGTTTGCTCCGCCTTGTTTTTGACCGTGCCGCGGCTCAGTGTGCGTTTCATTACCGCGTGTCTTTTCTTTGTGTGAGCGTGGAGGATGAGTTGACCTTGTGATGACTACTTCTGCGGGGGGGCGGGGGGGTATCCGAGGTAGAGTAACCGAGTGATGATTGGACTGCAATCGGCGGTAATCTGAAGCCTTGGATAAGGCTGGAGTGCACACACTCCAACGAAGGACATTGTGCGCTGTGGACATAGAGTAACGGTTTAATGGGTGCGTATGCATCCATGCAGCAGAAACACGATACGTGCATCAAAGGACACGGAGCACTGGGTAGTGGAGCTGCTGTTACACATCACCAGGAGGCACACCTGCCAAATCGTGTGGCTGTCAGCTGAAAATACATATTCATGGGGTACTCCTGTTTTATAAATTAACATTTAGAAGGGTCCCTATGTAACTATATCCCCCTGTGCAGATAAAGACTGTGGATATTGTTGTGGCAGCGCTGCAGCTCTGATCCGGGTGGTCCCAATTTCCCAGCAAAGGATCTGGAGGATGTTTTTATGAGCCGCCCGCCAGTCACAAAAATAATAAAAGTGCATTGATAGCTTATAGAGAAGATTGAACTAAAATGAAGAAACTTTGTTTCTGGGTTCCAATTATGTTTGTCACGCTAAACTGTGTCAGCAGAGGGTGGTTTAAATTAGTGGAAACATCGCATTTGTCACCAGACAGTGACTTTTGTTCACTCAGTTACCATCTGAGACCAACATTACGGCAATGTTCCCCCATTAAGTCATTGCCAACACGTTTTCAATTGCTTATCCCGATTATTTTCTTATCCCCCCCCCCCGTTTTCCTCCCTCTCTCACTGTCTCCCAGAGAAAATGCATCTTATTAGCAAAGGCCAAGCTGCAGAATTAGCAAGGTAATAGATGTGATCCGCTTTCTAACCTCCGCCGGCAGTCATGCACTGAATATCAAAGAGGCTGTTATGCACCAGGAAACTACGTAATGCTGCGTGGTCATCCCTCCGTGCACGGGTGTGTGCGGCGTCGCGTGTGCCACATCTGTCGCCGTGGGAGAAAAAAAAAACGCCGAGGTCAGGGTGTGAGCAAATGTCATCGCTTCCTGGGAAACGGGACACACCTGGTGTGTGTGTGTGTGTGTGTGTGTGTGTTTGCGTGAGTGCCATGTTATCCAGGACCCCCCCAAGCGCACGTCATTTCACTGGAGCCATGTCTCAAGCTTTGTTGGATTTCATTAGTCCTTCGGTTCCATGCGAGGTCATTCGTTAGCACGAGGATGGAAAAGCGCACACACGCACACACACACACGCTCACTGAGTAAATAACACTCTGAGGAAGGATGAAAGTAGATTGGTTTGCCCAGCACTGGCGGCTCTGACAGCTGTGTGGGCTGACAGGTGCTCTTGCCCAGCTTGAATGACATTGCTCCTTTCAGTTACTTATCAAATTCTGATCAGCTGAGGGCTGGTGCTCAATCTGCATAAGAGGCATTTAAAGGCGTCCCAATGTGACTTTCAGAGTGTGCGTGCGTGCGGCCGGCGTGCACGTACATAGATGGTGAGTGTGTAATTGCGCGTCTCTCCAAAGCTGAGATGTTGGGGTGTGGCGCGTGCGTGCGTCTGAAAATGCTGATTTGCGCGCTCGGAGGGAGAGGTTTTTTTTTTCATATGTTTAAGGCCCGTTGCTGAGCTGTGTCAGGCTGAGCGCACTGGTGCGTTAGAAAAGCCTGTGTAAACCATAAGCTGAGGCGGGAACTGTACACTCATCCCAACGTGTCCCCGTCTTTGCTGATCCCCCACCCCCTCCCCTCCCTCCAGTTTTCCTGTTGTGTCCTGCTTCTTCTTTCAGCTTACAAACAAAAAAGGGGTGATATACCCAGCGTCTCTTAATACAAGAAGTTCAAGCATGAGGCTGCTTTTCTTTGGGGGGGGGGCAGCCACACCATAGGGAAGGGTCAGAAAGTCGTTACATTTCAAAACCTCAAGTAGGAATACAAATAGAAAGCACTCTACTTATTCTGTTGTACTCTGAACTTTAATTATCAATTATCAAAAACCTTTGCTCATATATTAAACAATACAAATGGGCTTCTTTTCTGGACAGACGCGCAATGAGGCTTCTTCTCTTTTTTTTGGCGGGGGGCAGCCACACCATAGGGAAGGGTCAGAAAGTCGTTACATTTCAAAACCTCAAGTAGGAATACAAATAGAAAGCACTCTACTTATTCTGTTGTACTCTGAACTTTAATTATCAATTATCAAAAACCTTTGCTCATATATTAAACAATACAAATGGGCTTCTTTTCTGGACAGAAGCGCACATTATTTTCTTTTTAGCACTTAGCTGTGGACCAATACTGAGCTCTAGGGTTTCTTCTTGACACTCACGGTTAGCGTTTAAATATCAAGTTTGCTATATGTATCGTTTATAAAATATTTACTGTTCCATGAGGTCCCGCATATGAATAGACATTGAATCTGTGAATGGTAATATGCTGCTTTGTTGAAAGGGAACATAAAAAAAACTTGTGTCTTAATAATTGAATAGGTTCTTTAGAGTCCGCCAGACAAAAGGCAGCTTTAAAATGTTATTTACATTATGTAGTATTATATTTATTAAGGATTTTACGTGTCTAGTGGATCAGGGACTGTTACACAGCGCAACACAAGAGCCATCAGAAATAATTGAGGGAGAAGAAAGTGGGAACATTTGTGGGCTGCCATGGGTCTCTTTTCTTTTTTCCAAGCTTTTTCTAAGCCCAGACAATGTGGAAGCTAATTATGACCCAAATATTTCTAATTATGTGATTCAGTGAAATTGTCAAAGTAGGATTAAATCAAAAAAAAGTGGAGCAAGTAACTGGCATGGCATGAAAAGAGAAAAAAGGGAAAGGCTTGACAATGGGAATCTGGAGCGCGCTGACCCTTTGGAACTGATGGTATCTTCAGACTATTGTGGGATGGAGGGGATGAGACAGGAGGTGGGAGTTTGCGCATGATGAAGCTTTGAACACCCATTGTCGGGTTTGAAGCAGGTTGAGAAGTGATACGCGGAAAAGCAGGGGGAGATAAAGGAAATGTCCTCTCTCGGGAGAAATACATGGCCTCGGCTACTCCCCCCATCGAAATGCCGAAAAGTCTTTTTTGTTTTAACAGACAAAGTTGCATGAAGGAGCAAAAGAAAGTACGAGACCACAAAAGAAAAGAAAAAAACTAAAAAAACAATAAAAGAACGCATCGAGCCAACAGGTCTGAATGACGTTACTGTTTTAAATCTCAAAATCAGACTTCATTGAGTTTTTTTATTTTGATTTAAGATAATGGATGAATGCGAATGTGTGCATGTGTGAGCTTGAGGAACCAAATGATCACTTCGATGGAGGGTGGAATTCTTTGTTTGTTCCATTAAGATCAGCCTTGTTTTTTTCCGCTGAGGCACAGCATTTCCTCTTCTCTAACTCCCCCCCCCCCAAAAATCCTCTTCTCTAACCCCCCCCCCCCCTCCAAAAAAAAGAAAAGAAAGTCGGCCCTAACCTGCAGGAAAAAGTACTTTTAGGGCCACGAGAGCATCCATCTATATCCATCCCCTCTGTGTATCTTCCCCTAAACGTGTGAAAGAGGTCACCTTGAAGCCAGACACTTTTTAAACGTACAGCAGAAGTGGTAGACGCACACACACACACCCACACACACACACAGACTCTCTCTCTCTCTCTCTCTCTGTCCTCTTCTATCCTTGTCCACCCCTAACCCTTCCTCTCGCTGCATCCTCAGATATGCTCTCCTCTCATCCCGTCTGCGACCTTCCCTCTCACCTTTTCCCACCCAAACCTCCTCATTGCTCATTTCTCGTCTCTCGAGTGGAACCGCAACCATGACGAGTAAAACATTGTGCTGTTCGCTCAACAGCCACTGGCTTTTCTGTTGCCACGGGCATCCAGTTATGGAGTGGGCGCAGCTTTACACTCCGATGGTCTTATTCTGAAAAATGCAATGCGTCATCATTGATGGAATCTTCAAAGAGGTTTATTTGTTTTCCAATAAAGAAAAATGTTCGTATCGATCTTGACATTAAGCATCTTTTTTAATGGAAAGCCATAAAGTAAAACATTTTGAACACAATCTCTCCAAAATAGATTTCGCCCCTGCCAAAAAATAAATAAATTCTAAATGATTTTTTCTGCTGTTTTATCAGTATGACCCCGAATTAGTAGTATCACTCCCAGTATGTTTTACATGACAAGTGAGCACAACAGAAACACATCTGGCCTTTTCCTCTGGTGGCAGAACCTGCTGCCGTGTTTACAGCTAAATAAAATGACACCTAATGGAGACACAGAAAGCCTGGAGTGAAAAACTAGATTCATCCTTATTATCCCAGTAAGCTCTTACCTGAGATCCTGTGGCTCCGCCTGCTTCTCCTGTGGCTCCGCCTGCTTCTCCTGCGCTCTCTGCTCCACTACATGATTGTATTCCTATTCAAATTAAGCAGGACATTTAGAAGCTAACCAACTTGCCAATGGCGCGTTATCATCTGCCTCGGCGGGAGTATTTATCCTGGAAACATTATTGTACCAGTAAGTGTCGGTAAGACGGTCGTGAATCATTAATGACATTTCTTCATAACTTATTGGATGCAATATTGAGATGGTAGCAATTGTAGAATAGAGTTCATTCCATGAAAATAGCAATTTACATCTTTTGGTTCATGGTTGTCGCAACTCAGATCGCACACACCCACGCCCGCTCTGTTGCTGTAATAAATGGTTCAATTGACCTTTTGATTAATCGGTCGATTGTGCTGCAAAGTTAAAGGGAATGCGAACGCAGCTGGTTTCCTACAGGTCATACGGTACACGCATCCGCCGAGGTACACGCGTGCACACGCGCACACACGGCCACACGCACAACCCGGGAACCTCCTGAGAAGGACAGATGCCCTTATTCAGCATCAGTTAACAGGCGGCGTGTGAAGACATTTAGAGCAGCACATTTAACATCCCCACCTTGCCTCTCACCCTATCCAGAGTTGTTTATCTTCCGCCCTTGATAAAGTGAAGGGCCCATTTTCACTGTATGTGTGTGTGTGTGTGTGTGTGTGTGTCATGAACAATCAGTTGAAACATTTCCAACAGTCTCAAACCAGATCAATTGACCTTCCACAGACGCACGTGAGCAGCGGAGATTGATGGACAAAGTGGGAATGAGGATCAGCGATTTGCAGTCGTGGAGGAAACGAGAGGAAACCGCCAGGGGTGTGTGAGGAAAAGAGGAGGATGGGGAGGAGCACGAGGAGGACTGGAGCAGGAAGGATGGCAGGTAAGGCCGACTACACGTGTTATGCAGGCTTAGTTGTACTCGACGAGGACGGCTTTGAAACGTATGAGTCATAGTGCCACATGCTATTCATAGTCACTATTGCGTCTCTTTAAAGTTACACTTTATTGTTTTTTTGGTTTTTTTCGTGTCGAAGGCAACAGAAAGAATTGATTATGATATATTCGATGTAAGAAATGACATGGCGAAAACAAATTGGTAAAATGTTTGTTAATACACCTCGCTGATACAGCGGAACATTAATATTTGGAACTACTCTGAATATATATTTGGAGTTGTGTTTTTTGATGTCTGTATTGTGTGTAACTCTGGATAGAAGAGTAGGAAACTCTGGAAGGAGGCTAGAGGCGGCGGGAGAGGAGTATGAGCCGAAACAATCCAGTACTAGTCCACAGAAAAGAGCATTTTTCAAGTAAACCCCCGAGGATAGTCGGCTCTCTTGGCGTCCGCTTTGCAATCCCCTTAAATCTTTCCCCCAAATCCAACCTCAGAAGAAACAGTGAGGAGGAGAGGCTGTGAATGAGCTGCCGTCGTCTTATTTCGCCCGCTGCCTCTCACAGGCCATGTGCCCGGGGAGCTGATGTTTGTTTCCTATAAAAATCCACCAAGTGTGTGTGTGTGTGTATGTGTGTGGAGTCATGTGTAGGCAAGTGGTTTGCTATCTCTCCATCAACTTTACATACCAGTTGTGTTTTGCATCAGATTGAAGCTGAACTAGTTGTTGGTGATAGATAAAAATGGTTGCTCTCTGTTGTCTTGTTTTCAGATAATTGGCATTTATGTCGAATGGTACGTTTCTAATTAAGAAAGGGAGGTTCTGTGTTTCTTCTTTAATTCGGTTGGATAGGTTTAATCTCGGGGCGTGTGGCCCTCCTCGGTGGTCCTGAGCTCTTCCTTTGTCTCTCTCATTGTGTTGCACATCTTGAATATTATCATCATGGCTAAGGTCACCCTCAGATATGTTGGCGCACACAGGCCTTCCTCTTCTCTGCCAGTACAGGATGATATTCATGTTCTCTTCATGAATGGATTTAGCATTAGCGTGGGGAGCAGTCTCAGAAGTCTGTATTTAAGTAGAACAATATAGTCTTGTATTTAATTTATAAAGAAAACCCTAACCCTAACAATGTAGCTTCCAGATTAATGAGGCAATAAACTGTGAAATACATCATAATGTTGTAGGTGTTTTAACAACTCTATATACGGTTGGGTAGTGTCAAATTTAACAATTTGTCATATTTTATGAGCTCATTGAAAATTTGTTTTCAGCAAAATTATTAAGACCGTCTTTTTCTTACTTTTCCCTTTTAAAATCGGTAGTGTAATTATTTGAATAATTTCTGGAGGTTTTGTTGGAGCTTATGTCCTTTTGATCGCGCACTGTGACACTATATTTTGAATATTTGTTGTACAAATCTGATTATTCTCCCCTGCCATACTTTGTTTCAACAAAACAAATCTATAATTCCGAATTTGTCTGAAATGGAAAATGGAAATTCCCACTCCATGGTCCTCGCAATTTATTGTTGCGTATTTGGTCCCACAGTTGCAAACAGTAAACATATGAGTAGAAAAATCTATATTCGTACATACAAAAACATTTTAGGCCACTGTTCATCTCACATCAGACAGTCATAATGACTTTTAGGCTCAGTTTTCATGGAAGATTGCCGAGGATGTAATCATGAATTTAACTTTTCTAACTTATTTCTGTAAACACACACACACACACACACACACTGAGTACTGAAGAAATGAAGTCTGGTGTAGCAGGAACATACTGGTAAAAAGGGGTATAATTAATGAGGATGAGGTATTAAAAAAAAAATCTCTTGAAACCATCTGTGAGTAGAGGTATTGGAGGGTTGTGTAATTTGTGCCGCTTTATTTGTCAAGTTGCCACAATGTGCAGACATCTGTTTTCACCCATGTGCTCAGAAACAAACTCAGCCCCCCCCCCCGGTGTGTGTGTGTTTTTTTAAACACATTTCCTAGCTTCTCCCCTGGTGATCAGCGCAGTCTGGCCTGTGGCTGCTAATCCTCCTTAATTGTTGCCACAGCAGTATTTTATAATACACCTGGTCAATCTTATGATTCAACATTTTTCTCCTTCAATGTCATTTGGCTGCGATGACCTGGGGAGTGAGGCGAATGGCCAATGAACAGCGTGCGCGACTTCGAGGAAGAGGAAAGTGTGAGACACTAAACCCTCAGGTCTATAAAATGCCAGTGTTGAAGACGGGTTCTGTTGTAAAGTCAAGTGGAATCATGATTAAAATGTAGAGGACAAACTGCACTTGAATCTAAAAGCATCACAATTCATATTTTTTAAGTAGTCCACATATTCCTCCCTCGGCTATATGTAACTCAAGGGACGATGGTGAAGTGATGTATCACCACAGTTAAAAAGGAGTCCAGTTGTGACTGGTGCTATATTACCACTTCTTAAAAAATATGATATCAATTTAAAAAATATGTATATTTGTAGCCGATGTCAAGAGGCCATTTCTGCCTCATTGGTGGCCAGTATCTAAAACGCGTGTGCAATTAATTAGCACATTCATTATCACAGTTTCCATGAAATGCTCGTGTCGCTAATGAGCGTGGCACCAATGGTGAGCGGTGTTTTGCCAACACGACACAATGGCAGCCATTTTGTCTCCCGTGGCGCTGCCGTTTCTACGGTTCCATCCACCTGCTTGTCGGGCGGCGCGTCTCCGAAGGTTTTTGTGTTCCTTTCCCACAGACAAGCTATCCGCATGCCACTGGAACGCACAGCTCAGGCCTACCTGTGCTCAGTGGAATGCTCATGTGAGTGTGTTGTAGCTGATGTACCTTAAGAGCCTTTACTGACTCAGGGTACAGTACCAGGATCCGGTTGCATTGTTGCCTTTGTATAGCTTGCTGTAGTCGTAGTTCAGCGGACCGTAGAGTGTCATCCAAGGAATATTGTGAATCTGAGTAATTACCCGTTTTTTGCTGCCATCACATGTTCATGGACTATGCATTGCGCAAGTTCTTCTTCGAATTCAATTTGACCGTATTTGGGCTTTCAAAATGTAAAGGAAATTTAAGCAACCCTGAAGGGCTCTGTGCTTTTTCCCATTTCATTGAGTAGATCAACAGGTGGAGCCCCATTAGACTCCACAGACGCACCCTCAATCTCCCGCCCCCTGCCCTCCATGGTGCACTCTGTATCATACCCAGGTCAACACACCGCTTTGTGTGAGAGAATTTTATTATTAACTATGATCCACACACCATTAGTAAAAGACGGACAAGTGACTGCAGCCGGTGTGTTTGTTGCATTTGTGACGTTGATGCTTTGTTCGTGATTAACCCGCTCTTCCTCAAGTCTACAGTCTGTTTGTTTACAGTGTGTTAATGGCTGATAATGACCTGCATTTAGCGCCTCACTAAGAAATCTCATTGGCAAGTCTGTAACCCCCGGGCACCTGCGGTAACGATTCCTTCACGCATTTCCAATTATGGAGTTAACGCGGTCAAATATTCTCAGTTACATCACATGTGTGTTTCTCTACGTACACACCGACTTCCGTAGCTTCTCCCCCCCTCATAATGTGCGCTTTATTGGGGGCATAAGGAAAGGCAGGTTTATTTTGTGTAGCATCATTTTAACTACAAGTAAAATTCAAAGTGCCTGGCGTAAAATATAAAGGGCATCGTGACAAATTGCCAAAGCCACGCAGGTAGATATAAAACACATTTAGCTAGAGACAAAGAAGGGAAGATAAAAAATACAATAGGGAAATTTATAGAGCAGTGTAAGCCATGGTAAATTTAAAAATAGGCAGAGGTAAACAGAAAGGTTTCAGCCTTGATTTAAAAGAACTGAGAGCTGCTGTAGACCTGCGGTTCTGCGGGAGATAATCAACGTTTCATTTCGTTTTTAAATATATTTGTAATTTGATAGTCAGGTTTTTTTTTTTTGTGTGTGTGTGTGTAATTTAGCCAGGTTCTGTCTTATCCAGTTCGGGATGTGTTGTACTTGCTCAGTGCTTGTATGGAACTAATGTGCAGTGGTGTCATGGTTACACAGCTTTTGTGTCATCTGAATAATATTATATACTGATACTATGATTTTTAGTGGTTTTTCATCGGGAGCATCTAGATGTTGAGCGGAAGGGGCCCCAGAATGGAAACTTGGGTAACTCCCCGTGTCAATTGTGTCTCGTTAGATGTGTATTTACCTATAAACACAAAGTATTTTTTTTGTCCCTTTAGTAAGATTCTAGACAGTTTATTCCTGTGACCGGCAGACCAACACAGTTCCCAAGTAACACACATCATACTGTTGTATGCAATACATTGAAGATACAATTGCTGAGCTACAGTGATAGTAGTATATAGTAGTATAGATAGTTTTTCAAGTGTTGCCGGCATCTTGCGTGTTTTCTGTGGGTGGCCACAGGGCTGCCAAAACTGTAAAATTCAGCATCTCTTCAGGTGAGATGTGCACAACAAATATATCTTCAGTTCAGTGCAACCCTTTTTTTTTTAAAGCTTATCCATTGTGGGCATTATGCCTAGAAATTCTATATATTTACAGAGAAAGTACTAGTTGTTGTATGTAATGTGGTGAGGGACCCAGAAAAAAAAAACAAAAACACAACTTAGGCTGGAGCCCATCAATGTCATGTTCCGCCGTGGACTATACAGTCTGTCATTGTCACAAATGCACCACGGGACTGTGTAGAACATGCACTTCTATCATAACGCATTCCAAATCCTCCACTAATCATAAATCACAGGCCCGTGCGGGGGGAATGATTGATTTCATCACAGCGAATAAAAGGCAGAATCAGCCTCTCTCCGTTTCCCCACCACGCCTGCACCTCTCTCTGCTGAGCTCGCGCTGCCAGTCCACACCGGCTGCACAGCAGCAGTGTGTGGGTGTGTTTGCGTTTGTGCGTTTCTACGTGTATGTCAGTGGGAGTAATGAAGCAGCGGATGAGGCTGACATGAAGTCTATCAGAAGGTGTCAGCTTGGGTTAATCCTGATGTTATCCTATCAGTATACACGATGCATCACACATACACAAACACACACACACACACACACACGTCTCTGTATAGTTGTGAGAACAGTCATTGATTGGACTTCTTGGCCTGTTAGTCTAACCTTAACCACCACAACTTAAAACCTGAACCTAATCCTATCCCTGACTCGATAACCGAGCCTTAACCCCTGAAAAAAAAAAGCTCTTGAAAGTAGTGAGCAGCAACCAAAATGTCCCCCGATGTCAGAATGTCCTTACAACCAACCTTATAAAGACACACAAACACACACACACACACACACACAAACAAAGCTGTGTCTCCATAACTTCAGAGGACATCACTCTGACTTGCATTCCTGTCCTGGAGACCTACAATTTAATGGTTTCGCTTTAGGGGACTTGCTCTCCCATAAAGAAGACAAGTCCCCATAATTTGACTGTGTAAATAAATTCAAATCCCTACATCATAATTCCTGGATCACACACACGCGCGCGCACACGCAACCCCCGCAAACATACTGTACATACACATTTTTGCACTTTATATACAGAGCTTATCGCTATCTCAGGCGTACCAGGTATTGTGACACCTGTTTGTGAGATTGGTTTGCTGATTGGCTTTGTTCTATTAAAAGAGGAGAGAAATATTCAGTAAATCATCGTACTTCATAATTCATCGAAATTACCCACCGCCCCCTCTGCGGAACAGAAAGTCTGGCAAAGTTGTTTTTGCTTTTCACACAAATATATCCGCTACCGACGGCCTCTCTCGGCCTCTCGGTGTCTCCTCCTCCTCTCTCTGCCCCGCGTGGCTCGACATTTCCCAGCAGCGCTTGATGTATATCTGACCTTTGATGTTGTCGCGGCGCGTCCCGGAGCCTGAAGCCCAATTAAAACTAACAACCCCCGGAGCCCTCTGACCAACCCCGTGTTTCTCCCGCCCCTTTTTTGCCTCACCCATTACTTTCCCTCTCTCTCTCTCTCTCTCTCACACACTTCTTCTCAGGGCGTCCACGCTCGCCCGCCTGCCGCCACGCACCTCTGCTTGTCCTCTCCAACCTCATTTGTGAGTCTCACCCTCTCCCTCTTTCTTCTCCTCCCTCCGTTCCTTCTCGCATTGGCAGTCCACCCCTGGCAGTCTCATCTTCTCTCTCTCTATTTTGTAACCTGGCAGTCCATCATTTAATGGCCACACCGACTTTAGCTCTCCCTCCGATTTGGTTGATAGCTGTGCAGAGCTCCAATTCCAACGCTCTGCCCATTTCCAGACTTGATACACGGTGTGCTTCACGTGGACGCAATATCCCCCTTCAATCAATTGAAAGCACGTTTTGAAGTGTTGAAAAAAAAGTGCGTATGTTGTGGAGGCCTACATCATATTCAATTTATAGGTCTGTGTGAATTGCTTTGATATCGTGTCAAGTACACTCCTTGACACGATATCAAAGCAATAGTCAGTGAAGCCCAAGCTGTTAAGGACCAAAGTTCCATTTTAAAACTACGATTCACTGAATTCTACATGAAGGCGTTTGTATTGATGACACGTGTTAGAACGCCTATAATGTGGTGAAGTCAGGGAGCAATCCAGCTAGTCTGCTCATATATACAGTACATATGTAGTGAGATCAAACAAACATTAGTCCTATCAAATGCCTTTTGCAAGATTCACCCTTTTTTACGTTTTAATGATATATATTTTTGAATAGACGATAATATACAGCCTCACATTCCCGCTGGATATTATGTACATGTGATATATTCTGAATACCAAAACACGTCATGTGTTTGAGCTGCACATATTTATATTCTTTGAATTATGTGCACATTTGCTTCCATGAGAGAGATCTACGGACTACAACATGATGAGTCCCACATTTCTGGTTGTGGCCAGAGGAGGGCGACTGCTGGCACCGAGCCGAGGCCTCCCCGAGCATCGGGTCCTCCTGAACCGGGTCCTGACCCGCTGTCCGCCCCTCGGCCCCACTCCGCTTAATAATGCATGCAGACCGGCCGCCTCTCTGACTCCTACTGACAGTCAGGCCGCTCTATCTGGCTATCACTTGTACTTACTCTCCACCCGGGGAGGGAAGGTCAACGTATATATGGCGTTAGACGTGTAAATGTGCAGATATGGTGTCAGGCTGCGTAAGAGATACAGGCCCCGTGCTGAAAAAAGACCCATTCAACCTCTTGTCGAGGCCAACATGCATCAGACAGTGTATTGTGTGGGCGCGAGGTACGATAGGTTCACCCAGAGCCTCCTTCACGTGTTCTAGTGGTGCCGTATTAGACAGAATTAAATTCGATCAATTCAATACGTTTCGGAGTTTCAGGAGCGGCGTTTCCAGCGCTTGTTGACAGAAGAGGTCAAAGTTCAGATGGTTTCATCTCTCCTGCCTCTCTTCACGTTTAGACTTTCTCTACCCATCTCTGCTTTTCCCTTTTTCTTTTTTCCTACACCTCCCTGTCCTTGGGGACCGGTGTGATTCGCGGATAGCTCTCAGCACAAAGAACCTGTCAGGCGCGAACAAGGCACCGCTGCGCTCACGCGTCTAATCCCCGAGATTACGACAGTCATGTAACTGAACATATAGGCCGTACCTCGGTGTCGTTTTTGAAAGGATGTTGAAACGTGCCTACTCTGCACTTTAGTGTGTAGAACACTCCAACTGAAGAGTGTGGGGTTTGATCCCTCGCGTAAATCCTTTGAACTAGGCTTTTTAAGAAATGACAACTTTCACATTTTCTTCTTATCAGTGCTGTAATATTCTACATATTGTACATTCTAGGATATCTTATTTCTCATGAGTCTTCCTTTTTTTTTTTTTTTTTTTTTTTAATTCAAACTATGAAAGTCACCCAGCGGGACATCTACTGTATGCAGAGTCGTGCGGCTGCGTGGCAATATGCAGAGCACACAGTATTTAGATTCCATACATCACTTCGGAAGTTCCAGGCCACAGCGGTCCAGAAGTTAGCTCAGCCGCTCAGCAGAGTGTGCAGGCTCACGGGATTGTCGGCCGCCCTACGGAGTGCTAGGACCTGGGCTCATTCATCTTGCCGCGCTGCATTGCGGGAAGATGCGACGCATCGGCAGGGGGGGTCAGGGGTGATGGATGTAGGAAAACTCGGGCGCTGTCGGGGAAGAGGGGTGACAATCTGGGCTCCCTGGGACAGGGCACGATGGCACGAGTAGTGAGGGACCCCGAGGGCTTCCTGCTGAAGGGCAAGAGGAGGTTGCTTCTCCTCCAGCACCCCACCAGGTCTATTTAGCAGACTCATTCCAAAAACGGCACTCGTACACGCTGCTGTCTTGCACATACTCACACACACAGACACACACACACACACACACTCGCGCGCACACACACAGATGCAGACCTGCAAACACACACACACACACACAGTTTGCCTGCATGACCAAGCATGTAGTACAAATAAACATTGGCACGTTTAGCACACACACACACACACACACACACACACCCGCACACACACACCCTGCTGTTAGCTCCCTCCATCTCTGAGTGACCCCTGTTGAAGGGCTACCACAGTAGTTGGCGGCTCTTCATTGACATTCAGGATAGCGTGTGTGTGTGTGTGTGTGTGTGTGTGTGTGTGCGTGTGTTTGTGTGTGTGCGCCTGTGTGCGAGAGTGAGAGAGAAAGTGTGTTTGTGAGCGTGAAGCCATCTATATCTAACCATAGACAATCCCTGCACATTCACTGGTGGCCAGATTGACTTGGTATTCCTCATGGCACCACTCCTAAACCACTTACTCACATTAGCAATGCTAATTCGGAGAGGTGCAGGGAGACGGATTCGTCGTACACACCCACCAACACACCAGCGCTTTGCTTTTTTTTATCCCACATGCTCTCACACATACGGTGGTAAATAGCGGTGTGATTTGTGATCCCAGAAAGAGGGACTTTAAAAGGGGCAGACGGGTGAGGCATGGAGGACGGTCTATTGAATGGACTCACTGTGAGTGAAACCATTTAATACGTTCCCTATCTACATACCAAAAATGAAGAAACCCTGCTGTGTTTTTCAAGTGCAAGACTGTTTCAGCTGAGGTTTGATAGAATTCGATTTTTTTTTTTTTTTTCAAGATTTGAGTAACAGAATGATATTTTTATTCCAAGTTCTGCACCAGGGACGCCACAAGGATGTTTCACAAATCAAACGGTTTGCGGCAGTAAGTGAGTGTGGAACATAAACCAGCGAGCAGGAGAGCGATGGGTCACGCAAAATGATACCCGCTCACTTGAGTGGCTTCTGAAGGCTTACTGAGATTTAATAGATTTCCCGCAGAATTTGGTATGGATCACTGCCTGCGTAATAATGGAGCCGTATTTCTCACTCTTGTTTAAGTGTGCCAAAGTGTGTTTGCTAGAAGGTAACGGGCTCACTTTTAAGGACTGATTTCAAACTTAATGAATATCTGGTTGGCCCCTATCAAAGGCTGGTGTTCTAACAAAGTAGGTTTTCAGTTTCATAAAACCAACAAATTAACAGTTTATGTAGATGGTGCAGTTGAGGTCAGTTTTTTTGTTTTTTTTGGAGGGGGGGGGGGCTGTGCAGATGAGCGCCTTTCCCCGAAAAGGAGAAGCAGTGAAATGTCACGCGCACACAGATTTCAGGGATGTGCAATGACTTGTGGTCCCTTTGCGCGCAGGAGAACTGCGCATTGAAATTCAGCCTGCGAGTCAAGCCACCTCTGTCATCAGATGCTGGGTGGTTCCTCTGTGCTCATGAAAAGCCCTCAGCACTGGGGAAGCCTCCTATAGTGCATTGTATCCTAATCATCTGACTCACTACCACTGTAGGAATAGTCCGAGTTTGGCAACTTACGAATGCTTTGTGGAATGATATATTTGAATTTGAAATAATATTTCCTATTAATTAGCCAGACTGTAGCGGCTCATCAGTGTTATTTACCCCATTAGTGTCATTAGCTATAAATATAATAACAACATAGAACTAGACATCATCATAGTTTTGGCTTTATCCATGCGGTTACATGTCTCTCTCTGTAAATAACCCTACCCCCCCTGTAAATAACCCTCCCCCCCCCCCCCACACACACACACACACACACACACACACACTACCACAACAGTCTAAATCGATCTCTGTCGGAAACAATGCTGAAGACCAACTACCCAAATTCAAGTACTTGAACAAATTGAGGCCTCTAATAGCGCTCCAGTAATGACTTCTTTCTCCAAATTACTGGAATATGCAGTTCAGTAGACAGAGGTTTTATTCAAAATGAGTCTAAATTGTGATGTTCAGAATGTGCTTTTCCACGTCAACTGTGAGACGTCATTAGGAAAAAAAAAAAAGGGCACAGAAGTGGAAAAGAAAATGGCAATTGCAGAAGACTTGTTTTATGTGACCACAGCCTTTTCATGTAATGTTGCTCCCCAACCCCAAAGTCAGCTAGAATTTAGTTGCCCGGATTTTACCTTTTGTCAGCATCATGTCATTAATGTCACACGAACCTCTTTAAAAAAAAATAATAATAATAAAAGAGAGAGAAAAGCAGATTCAAATCCGAGTGTGAACATACGTCATGAACAAGTAGCACGTGAGATTTTATAAAAGACACCGTGTCTCCTCAGCCTGTCCTTGCAATGCAATCACGTAACCACGAGTGTCTACCCTCATTTTCACATCCCTTTCTTTTCGGTTACATTACTCCGTGGCATCTTGCTGCTTTCAAATCCTGAGGTGGAATACAAAAATAAATAAATAAAAACACACCTTTGATGTTCCAATTGCGCAAATCTTCAAAGCAGAGTACAGCTATAATTGACCTTGAGGTAATTAGCTGGTGAATTGTGATGGAGGAATTAAATGATACTGGGGGTATGTGGAGGTAATGCACCTAAAAGTTATTTACTGGCCAACCGCCAATAAACAACAGAAGAAGATGGTGGTGGATTGTTGATCCTGAGATAAGATTTTTTTTGGTTTTTTTTTGCTGTAACTATTCGTGCTGGTTACTGCGAGCTCAGACTTGTGCATCATGAACGCGGTCACACCGAGTCAGAGGGTCAGAGAGACACAGATGCTTTTATCTCTGTGCACATGTTGACTTAAAGGCATGTACAGACAGTATGGGCATGAAGATGTGCGTATGCACATATAGAATCGGCAAACGGCGTGAGGGTTTCTGTTTGTGTGTGTGTGCGTGCACGCGCGTCTCGCTCTGAAAAGTGCCGCTCCTATTGAAGTGGCCTCCTCAGTGTCACTAATGAACCTTCGGGCACTGCGGGAGGAGCGAGAGCCGCAGCTATTGGGCGTGTATGCGTGGCTCATGCCTGGCCGCCCCGTAGTGCGCCGACGTGTGTGCGTTGTGTGTGTGGGTGTGCGTTGTGTGAGCGATATATTGTATGGCCAGTGGGAATGAGGAGGCTGCGAGCCGGCGATAGCGCTGGCCTCTGTTGTGCTCCAGCTAATCTAGTGAACGGCGAGCCACGGGGGGGGGGGTCAAGGAGAGGCCTCGTCCTCTCAGGGAGCTCTGCCCACCAATCTACTGCCCCTCTACTTCCTGCATCAATGTGGAACCAAACACGGGTGATGTGAAGCCTGTAGTGTTTTTTTTTTATTTCCCACTACCAGTATGTCACCTCTGATAAGAGAGTTTGCGAAAGATGCGGGTTGTGTGAGTGGAGGCGTTGCAGTGTGAGTCTCGGGGATGTGTGTATTTTTAATGTTGTGAGGCAAAATAATCTTTATTTCGTTTTCCTGCTATATACGTACCTACGTGTGTGTGTGTGTGTGTCTGTGTATTACCATATATATAAAAGTTGAATCTATTGTTCAGGCAAACCCCATGTGATTCGGAGGTAAACTATGCAAAGCAAACGATTGCCTTTAATAAGAAGAGGGACTGATTAGACAAATGAAATCTACCATTCTTTCTTTATTTTTTTTGCATTTTCTTTTAATGTTGCCCAAGGCTTAAACTTAACTTCCTGGGAATGATTATAATGCTCTGATACGTCCCTGAGTGTCTTTTTTAATTCCCATAAAAAAAAAATATATATATATATATATATATAATGCTCTCAACTCATTTAAATCCATTTTGCTCATCAAGAGAGATCCCCTGCACGTGACCTATTCTTGATTCCATCACGGCTCCCCGAAAGAAAGGGGCATGTGCTCATGTCGGGGCAGCAGCAAATCGTTCAGGCTCAAACAGTGATCATTAGGCCAAGGTTGAAATCAGTCAAGGGTCCGCGCTCCGGGCCCACTCGCTGCCGCTGGGCACCACAGGAGGAGAGTTCAGTGATTTAAAATGTCTGTAATTACTCCACCCGTGTGCGCAGAGTTGCCTGTGAGTGTCCAGGAATATATGTGTGTGTGTGTGTACACGTGTAGGTGCGCGTCCGCAAAAGGACACCTTCAGTGTGGCCCCTGCAGGGAGAGAGTTGTCTACGTGCTCCCCGTGTGAGTGTTGGATCATTTGACTCAAGGCATCGGCCCCCACAGAGATCTATATTCACGCGTGTTTTTTTATGCTCGTATATAGGGTACAGATTGGAAGAAAAAGAGAATACGTACAGTCGGAGGAAGTTAAATTAAAGTGACAACTTGGAAAAAACTCCCCCCCCCCCTTTCATCCTCTGATCTTCGGCTGCTACACTTACTGCACATTTATGAAGTTTAACTACACAGCAAAGTCACTGGCGGGGTTCCAGGCTCATCTGTGAAATTGTCTCAAGTTGTGACGCCTCCCGGTGAGCTGACAGCGTGGCAGCAGACACACAAAGACGTCTGGATGAAGGAAGGCAGGGCTAACACAAACACGTTGTACGGCGTGGTCGACCGGTATTGTGTCGAGACTGGGTGTCATTAAAATGGCAGTCGCTTGGTTCTTTTGTCTGCTAAAATTACCCTCGGTGTGTGTGCTTGTGTGTGTGTGTGGCAGGCTCAGAGTGACGGCCTAGTTATAGACTGACTTGAGCTGTGTGGCAGTACGGTGTCACTCTGCACTTGTCTATTATTGCTCTATACCAGCTCCTTTTCTTCATCTGGTGCATTTATGCGTGTGCATGTGGTTGTGCGTGTTTTGTCAAAAAAGATAATAATAAAAAGAATAATATATAGACAGTATATATATACACACACACACACACCAATGAACACACAAACATGCTGCAGACACATGTCTATCCTTGAACTACATTCTAGTCAAAGGTCAGAACCTATATTGACTTCCTTCTTTAACTATATAAATACATTCAATGCGTCAAATTGAGAACGCCAACAGACAATGCAGGTCTGCACGACAGTTTTCCACCTCGACATTGAAATACAAACGGAGACGTCGTGCTATATTTAGATGTCTGAAACTCGAAGTGGGAGTCTGCTGTTCCTCACTGTTCCTAGCTGCGGGATGAAGGCTCAGAGGACTCGCAGGTATGTTTGGAGAGTGACGGCCGCAGCCACAAGTGGGCAGGGATTGTACTTCGGTTTCATTTTAGTTGATGTCTATTTTTTTTTGCTTAGATCCAGTATTGCTTGCCTTGCTTTTCCTGGTGGAACCGCTTCTATTGATGTTGGTGAAAAGATGAAGGGTGACTGCAAATGAGTCCAAACGTCTGATTCCCGCACTTTTTATATCCCCCAATTCCGATGAAGTCTGGTGAGGACGCCAGCTGGAAAACCTAAGCTGCCTGGTGTAGACCTTTTCCTGCCAAACCAGCTGAACTTTGCCCGGAAGTGTTCAATAAGGCTTTATTCTTATTATCCTTATACACTGGCTGGAGCTTCACGGTATGAGTGACGTATGAGGATTCACAAATCCAGTTAAGAACCATATAATACAGGCCGGTCATGGGATAAAGAAACCAAATGATGCTTTGCAGTCTGAATGCAGCAAGAAAAAGATAACGGTGAATGAATTGTTCAGTCAGACTGTGTTAGAAAATCAAGCAGATAAAACACAAAGTCCTACAATACCAATATGGCAGATAACATTCCCATTGTTGACTAATCCTTTTCCGCGCAGTGGCAACGGCACAGCACAAAGAGAACTGTCACAGGGTGGGGAGAAATGAGATCTGTAATAACTACATTCACGACATTTTAATCCATGATTTAAGGTCTTAAACTGCCATCGCGGCTGTGAGTCGAGGGTCAGAGGTGGGCACAGCAAGTGGAAAAGCCAGAGGGGAGAAGGTAATCGGCCCCACAGAGCCAGGGAGTGAAAATGAGAAGATGTGGGTGATAGGGAGGAGCGGCGAGCAGTGTCGGTGTGTGTGTGTGGGCTGGGGTATGATTGTGAGTTCGTGTGAAGGATGCAAGTCTACGCCGAGGGGTCGAGGGTGCAGCGCGGTGGAGGCGGTCTCGCCCAGACATCGGGGGGGGGGATTAACGTCTAATCGGCCACCGGGGGGGGGGGGGGGGGGGGGAGAGAGAGAGCAAAGATGTGGGAATTGAAAAGAGTTGTCGTCCGTGTATACACGATGTACACATACACATATCTGCATATAGAATAGAGAGAGAGTGTGTGTGTGCATGTGTGCATGTAGAATCAGGGTTAATCACGCGCCGTCTCAGATTCAGGTACGAGACATCAAAGCCTTACCATCACCCCTAACTGCTGCGTCCCGGGGTTGTTGCTGTGGCTCGGCTCCGCCCCCTTCGCTCCCCCCTGACATCTGCAGCTTTGGCCTCAACTGACATCGCAGCAAATATCCACCCAAGCTTCTTTTCACGTTATTTTTTTCATATTTTCATATTCATATTGTAATGAGGCCGCAGATTAGAATAAGGCAAAGAGAGAGAGAGAAAAACAAAAGTGGTGGTTTAACGCGGAGCTTTGCCGAGACTCACTCTCTGAGATTTGTGTCAACCTCAGGAAACCCCCAAAGCCCCGAGAAAGTGAACGCGCGTTATAATTACTCTCGGTGTTTTCAGTCTGCGTTATCCTTATCAGCCTTCATCTGTTATTTCCCCGGCGTTCATCACACTCTGAAATGACACACTTTTAGCTGATGCTTTTATGCTCAGAGAGAGTATAATGCCTGAAATGACTGAAAAAATGCTTCTTAGAGGACGTGTGAACTTTTGACCCTGTAGTGAGTAAACCACCAGCTCTCATGTGGGACTCATCAACGCTTCCTCTCTAGATACCATGGAGTGCACTCTACGTGCGTGATTAACCTCTCTCCTGCCTCAACCTCCCCTTAACCTCCTCACTGCTTCAACTTCCACTTTTTTTTTCCTCCCCCGTCTCTCTGCCCTCATCATTATAATGTCCCCACTCGGTGTGAGAGGGAAACAGGGGGGGGGGGGGGGGGGGGCGGAACAAAAGGGGGGGGGGGCGACATTTAACCAACGGACAGAAGCAATTAGTGCCGCTGACCTGCTGAGTTAGTGTCCACCACGTCTGCCCTTGACCAGCTCTGACCACACTGTGAACTAAAGCGCAAAACAAGCAGCGGGAGGTAACCAAAAAAAACAAAAAAAATGGTGTTAAAGATGGCGTGCAAGGTGAATGTTTTGAAGCAGACTTCCTCACACAGAGCACATATCACACACATCCCAGGAGCGCCCGCGCGCCCCCGCGCACACACACTAACGTGTGCAGACGCCAGCATGCATTAGCCGGCCTGACAGAGCTCATTTAGGTTTGCTGAGGGTGATGAAAGGAAGTCCGCGGCCCCGTCCCACTGAGTCGAAAACGTAGAGTGATCCACTTAGGAGGTGCACAGGGGCCCTCGGGGAGCAGCAGCCCTCCCTGTCTCTCTCTCTCTCTCTCTGTCTCTATCTGGTGGCCCTGTCCGCCATTGTGGATGTGAGCGGGGCGTTAAACGACCCCGGCCTGGTCACGGCGTGGGCCGATGGTAGGGTGTCAGCGGAGTGTCATTGTGTAAGAGTGAATTTGCGAGTGTGCACGTGTTTGTCTAATGATGTTTTTTCTTCTCTTTAAGCTTAAAGAGGATTTAACTGCTTTGAGAGAAAATATCCTCGAATTATCTATATTAGCACAATAAGCTCTTTTCTCTCATTAGTTTTTTTTTCTCTCTCTCTCTCTCACTTTTACTTAATTTTGTTTCTTTTAGCCTTTAATTTAGTTTAGTCAATTTGTTGAATAGGCACTGCTGTTGATCATTGTGGGTCAAATATGCTTTGTTGCTGAGAGTAAAATGAGGAGCCTAATGTAGCCCACCAATCAGAAACAGGCTAAAGCCCCTCGTCTCATTTTTCCCAAAGCTTCTTCTGTCCAAGTACCAGATGGTTACTCCTCTTTTCTTGCCTTTTCGCTTCTGCCTCACGTCTCTTACCAGGGAACATTTTCAAAGTCTTTGCGTCCTCCTTCCAGAGGACAGGAGAGTGAGACGCGTTCTGTCACGGCTCCTGTGCGACACTCTCCGCGTGCCAGGCGGCACAGCGCTCGCAGGTGGTGCAGGGCCACAGATGGCAGCGCAGGTGTGGAGATGCCACCGCATCAAGCACAGTCATCAACCTCATCTAAACACACTCTGGTGTGCGTCCATTTACGCGCACGCACAAACACACGCACACCAACACGCATACATACCCACTGTTTGCGTGACTTCGGATAGCTGGTGGGCTGCGTCTTCTCCTTTCTTTCTCATGTCGGCTTTTTTTTTCGTCTCTGTGTCTGACTGCAGCGCTGTTGTGTTAATAATTCAATGTGTCTTTCATGTGTCTTTTAGCCTAGCATGTAACTGTCCCCTCTGTCCCGCTCTGGATGATTCCTCTGAGGAAACATTATTATTTATTTTTTTACCCAACCTATCACTCGTTTGTCATGGGCGCTGGCAAGCATGGGGGAGTAAACAAAACCAGACAGCTCCAATGATCCCCTGAGTTGGCATGGCTCGGGTGAAGTTAAAAAGGACGTTGGGAAAGTGACAGCTCTCCTGCTCGACACGCCGACATTTTGCATCCTTCTTGGAGTACATGCGTTTGTTTCTTCTCAAACAGCGAATGCCGTCCCTCCCTGGTTTCCCTGTTTTTGTCGAGGCTTTATAGGAAATCCTTTTTTTTTCCAGTCCGTCTATTTGCGCGTTCCCTGCCTTCCCACTTTCTGTGAAATGTGCTTTTACAACACTTTGGTCTTGATCCCCTCGCTTAGGTGACGCGAGTGAAGTGTGCGTGCGTGTGTGTGTGTGTACTGATAGCATTTATAAAGCACTGTGGTGGATTAATTACCTAAAAGAGTGCTCTTCATGCTGAATTCCTGAGAGAACTGGGTGATTTGGTTCATAATGAGGCCGGCTCATTACAATGACAAGTCCTCACGGCTCATCAGCCTGACTTTGAGAAGGAGTACGGAGTCTGCAGCTTTAATACGAGCGTTTATTAATATGAAATGCAACAATACAAATTCACCATCAACTATTGTGTACTACTGTAGTTTGGGGGGGGGGCAGCGGGGGGGGGGGGGTGGGGGTCG
>JAFBJU010000468.1:560823-616217 GCA_016785305.1 Colistium nudipinnis
AAAAGTTTCAATTTTTTGACGACTGACGTTTTTACTTTTTTCACTTTATTTTCACCTCTACCCTATTTTTAGGCCCTGCCGATGCTACTGTGCGAGAAATTGAAATTTTTGACTTTTTGGCCGACATAAGGCTATAGTAAGGCGATTTTTTGTCATTTTTTGACGACATGCTATACTATGACGTTTTGACTTTTTTCACTTTATTTTCACCTCTACCCTATTTTTAGGCCCTGCCGATGCTACTGTCCGAGTTACTGTGCGAGTTTCGAGTGTTTTGAAATTTTTGACTTTTTGGCCGACATAAGGCTATAGTAAGGCGTTTTTTTGTGAAAAGTTTCAATTTTTTACAACACGCTATACTATGACGTTTTGACTTTTTTCACTTTATTTTCACCTCTACCCTATTTTTAGGCCCTGCCGATGCTACTGTCCGAGTTTCGAGTGTTTTGAAATTTTTGACTTTTTGGCCGACATAAGGCTATAGTAAGGCGTTTTTTGTGAAAAGTCTCAATTTTTTGACGACAAGCTATACTATGAAGTTTTGACTTTTTTCACTGAATTTTCACCTCTACCCTATTTTTAGGCCCTGCTGATGCTACTGTGCGAGTTCACCTCTACCCTATTTTTAGGCCCTGCCGATGCTACTGTGCGAGTTTCGAGTGTTTTGAAATTTTTGACTTTTTGGCCGACATAAGGCTATAGTAAGGCGTGTTTTTGTCATTTTAATATTTTTTGACGACATGCTATACTATGACGTTTTGACTTTTTTCACTTTATTTTCACCTCTACCCTATTTTTAGGCCCTGCTGATGCTACTGTGCGAGTTTCGAGTGTTTTGAAATTTTTGACTTTTTGGCCGACATAAGGTTATAGTAAGGTGTTTTTTTGTGAAAAGTTTCAATTTTTACGACACGCTATACTATGACGTTTTGACTTTTTTCACTTTATTTTCACCTCTACCCTATTTTTAGGCCCTGCCGATGCTACTGTGCGAGTTTCGAGTGTTTTGAAATTTTTGACTTTTTGGCCGACATAAGGCTATAGTAAGGCGTTTTTTTGTCATTTTTAAATTTTTTGACGACATGCTATACTATGATGTTTTGACTTTTCTCACTTTATTTTCACCTCTACCCTATTTTTAGGCCCTGCCGATGCTACTGTGCGAGTTTCGAGTGTTTTGAAATTTTGACTTTTTGGCCGACATAAGTCTATAGTAAGGCGTTTTTTTGTCATTTTTAAATGTTTTGACGATATGCTATACTATGACGTTTTGACTTTTTTCACTTTATTTTCACCTCTACCCTATTTTTAGGCCCTGTCGATGCTACTGTGCGAGTTTCAAGTGTTTTGACATTTTTGGCAGGTTTTTTACACTTTTGACGACATGCTATACTATGAATTTTTCACTTTTTTTTTGCATATTTTTGCATTACCGACATTCATATGCAAATTTTAAGTGTTTTTTGATGTTTTCACTTTTTTGCAGACATAAGGCTATAGTAAGGCGTTTTTGTCAAGTTTTGGACGACATGCTATACTATGATCTTTCTCACTTTTTTCACTTTTTTTTCCAACCCTACCATTTTCAATGCATTGCCAACGTTGCAATGCACGTTTCAAGTGTTTTAGATTTTTTTTTTCTTTTACAATTTTGAAGGACTTAAGGATATAGTAAGGAGTTTTTGGTAAAATTTTGGAAGACATGCTATACTATGATGTTTCTCATTTTTTTCCATTTTTTTTCACCTCTATCATATTTTTTTCTGCATTGCCGACCCTCCTATGCATGTTTCAATTGTTTTTTAAATGTTTGCCTATATACTCTACTATGGCTGTTACGAGCCTGACACAGATAACAGGAAACAAAAGCAACAACTTTTCCACAACAGGAAAAGGTGCTAAAAGTGTTTTAATGTTTGGTCCGGCAAAACAATTACCACAAAACTGACTTGAAAGTACTTAAAAAAAGCTTGACAAAATGGCTCGTTCAGGAGTTACACAAAATGGCTGGTTTCTTGACACATGGAACTTGATGAACTAGCACATGACAAAGGAAGACGAGGAATATTTATGCATGAGGTATTGTAAGTGGGAACAGTTGGAAACATTCAAGGGCGGGTCAAGCATTGACGATGGCAGGAACACAGAAAAAGACATGAAGTGAGCGAAAAGGCAGTGAGAGACCAAACCAGTAGGTGATTGACAAAACCAGACATACTGTAAGTGAAAACTAAGCTTAACCTCACATTACATAAATGGCAATAACTTAAATGTTATTGATGCGACATGAAAATTACATTTTTCACTTTTTCTTTCACCTCTTCCATATATTTGCACATTATATATATATATATATATATATTTTTTTTTTTTTTTCCTTTATTCACATTTTTGGACGACATACTATGCTACGATGTTTTTTGGTCAAATTCTTGATGACCTTTAACTTTTTTCACCGCCACCATACATTTATTGCATTTCTGATTTCCCTGCACAAGGAGACATTCCTGCGTACTACCAATAGGGATGCTTCTGCAGAAAGGATGTTTGTGACGCCACTGTGGCTGCAGTGAAAGGAGACTTGTTGAATTGCGTTGTTTTTGGTTTTTCTGTAGTAATGGTGCATATTCTCGCTAAATTGGACAGTAGTGTCAGTAATCCCACGCCCTGTTATACTCCTGCTCGCTATACTATTGATGGTGTGGGGGGGTGGGAGCATGCTCATGCGCTTAGTGACATTACGTGCTCCAGATATTTGCAGCGCATCCGTACCCACATATCAGTTATGTGCACCCCGGGTCATAACGATGGTATTGAGACGTGGACAAATTCAGGTAGGGCATCACTACAGGACGAGGTGTGAAATGCACATCCCGCTACTTTAGAGAAGTGGTTCAAGGATCAGGTCTGGATCCTTCTGTCTTGGGTTGAAGGACACCTGCAGAATGAGGACAGACAGACAGACAGACAGACAGACAGACAGACAGACAGACAGACAGAGACGAGAAGCACAAACAGCGTGAGAGGTGGAGCATAAAGTTAATGTTAACTATATGCTCTATCAAAGAGTAAAGAGTTGAGTTGAAATTTAATGTGTAAAGAGGGTGTCTACCTCCTGCATCCAGCCTGCATTTTGTGAGCGAAGAGATCTATTGGGGAAATATGAAAGGGACTGGTCATTGAGTGCTTTGAGGAGGAGGAGGAGGAGGCTGCGATTTGATATACAGCATCTGCGCATTTCTGATGTTTTTATGCATTTCTGACTTGATGACATTTTTGGTATATTTTCTCCTTACTGATTATTTTTATGCGTTTTGACTTTTTTTTTTTTTTTACAATTTTGGACAACAAAATATACTATCAAGTTTTTGGTCCAATTTTGGTCAAACATAGTATGCTATTATTTATTTAGAGGTTTAGATGTGCCATTTTTTCAAATTTTTGACTTTGTTTAAAAAACATTGTATGACATAACTATTAAATTTTGATTTGATATATTTTCACATTTCTGATGTTTTTATATATTTTTGACATTATTTTTTAAATGTTTGAATTTTTTACTTTTTTGTTAACATTTTGGATGATATATTTGTATATACCTTTGATTTTGCTCATGTTTTTGATGTTGTTTTGGACAACATAGTATAATATAACGTGAATTTTTGGACGACATACAATACTAAGACTTTAGGTAATCGTCCCACAGAGGACTGGAACACTCCTGATGCCTTTAATAAGAGTTTTTCAATAGATAAAGTTGCATCCCTTCAACCGTATACAGTGTTCACATATTTGCCATATGAAAGAATCGGTTAGACCTGTGATTGATCAACATAGTTGAGCAGCTAGTTTAATGAAGCTCTGCAACATCCACTACTTTAAATAAAGACATTCACACCATTTCTAAATATTTCCAGCATACTGAAATTTATGAAATATAATGTCCACCACCAGTGTTTCACCACTTGGGGGCAGTAGTGTTAAAGACTGGAGAGAATGGAGCAGCGCGTCAGACAAAGGGCGCAGGTTTAGTTTGCATAAGCTTATGGTCAACACAATATTCGCTGAGCCATACAGCTGTTTAATTTGTAATGTTTGAATAAACTTAATTTAATACGTTTAATATATCATGGACATCATGATGTAAATTATGTTTAGTGATTACTTTTTAAATACTACAATTATTTCGTTTTCAAGGGTTCAATTAACTAAATGGAAAACCCTGTATGTTTTGTGGTCCCTTCGGTTTCCAAATTTGCATATACGATCCATTGGCTCTCTGAATGTGTTTCAATACAATATACATACACCTATTTGACTGTTGCATAATAACGTTTAATTTATTTGAGCTTGAGGGGTTGTGGCAAACACAGCAAACTAACACTGCTATAGCATCCGTCCACAGGGACTGGTGTGTCCCAGGAGTGTCTTAACACCTCAGTGGTCACAGTGGTCATTTCAGTGAATAATGATTCCTGCAGAAGTTGTGCGTCATGTCTTAGGATTTTGCATGATTCATGACTTTGTGTATTCACTCTGCGAGCACTCTCAGAGATTTATGAAAATGAAGGGCTGTTAACAAACAGTATACTCTACATGGAGAGATTAAAGGAGTGACCTAGTTTTAGAGAGGACCAGGACTAAAAGCAAACCTCTGCCCTCAGCAAACCGTACAAGAGATTATCAATAATAATCCAAAATGCTAAAGCTGAATTGGGTATCTTGAAAACAGGTGCTCGAATGGTCCACGTGCAAATTATTCAAAGTTTCCCTTTCTATTTTTGACCTGGTAAATCTCATTGTTCCAAGTGTGCACTGGAATTCACTGTTTAATGTATTTTTAGAAAGCAAGGATTTACCAGGCAGGCAGTGTTTTACTATACATGTCTAAAAAAAAACACACATTTTACCTCACGCAATGCAAACTGCTGAACACATAGTATTGTGAAAAGGTTAGTTTGTGCGTATGCGTTGTTTGTGTGCTGGGTTTATTTTGGGTATATTTGGGATACTTATAATCCAAAATGTTCTTGATGTCTTAGTGATAAACTGCTATTTGGTTGTTTACATGTTCATGTGACATCCCCGTGGACCCTCACGTTTCAGTACAGGATGAGAGCCAAACTAATTCTTCCTCAACATCGCTTCTTGATGGACAGCCAGAAATGTGCCCTAAACCTCCACCACATAGTGTCATCATACACGGCAAACCTTCATCGCCGTTTGAATTATATTTAAACTTAAATATTATAAAATAACTGAACATAGAGGGAATAATAGTATTATATGATTGTTTTGCTTAATTGAGATCATACTTGCATTTTTTTTTTATATAAATTTAAGGCGTATTTATTTGTCTGTCACTTGATTGCCTGAATTGGATGTTTTTGTCACATACAGTATGGGGACCTTTTTGTCTTTAAAAAATACACTCAAGCAAAGGAAAGACTATGCCATTTTTAGAACACCGTCATTTCAACATGCTTTAAAAGCGAAACGGAATTGAAGCACAGGTGTCGCAGCATGAAGACAATGACTCAAAATTGCCCCACAGCTGTGGCTGATGACGTGAGGGAACCCATGTTCGGTTCAGAGAGCATTGGTTGGTGAAGGCTGTACAATGGACAGAAACAACCTGAGAGGCAGAGGGAGAGTGTGTGTATGAGGTGGTCACGGAGGGCATCCAAGCGACTGTGATACCCCAAGTTATTGTCCATGGAATATACTGGACTATAGGTGCGCATACGTTTCAGGACATCACTTTGACAATATACTGTAGCACTGTACTGTAAAGGAGGCCTGGGGGAACGCCTAACTGTTTGTAGGCCTAGTACTGCATGTATACAGGTAATAGATGCACAGGATGTTTTTGTTTCTGCAAAATGCATTTAGCCTACTTGGAACAATGATTTATTTATTTCTACAGTTTGTGTGTGCAATGGCTGCTCAGTAGTGTTTCTTATTTTGATTGACTTGGGGTTTAGTTTTGAGCCGAGATTGAACCGTTCTGAGGCAATTGTTCAGTTTTGCGGGAAGAGATTGTAGTTGTGATTGTAGTTTTGGAAACTGGGTTTTTGTGTTGAGAAAGAAAAATGGTGAAAGGCTTCAAGAAAGGTCTTGGCAATTGTGAAAAACGGTGAGACATTTTTACAGTGGTGCCGGTGGATGATTTATACTCGTGCAGGTAGAAATAAATCATTCAGGCTTGACTTAGCCTATTTAGAAACGGGGTTGGACCTTGTCTATTGGTAACGACGATTCCCAACAAATGACGCATCCGCAGAAGCATCTGAACTCCTCCTGTGGGTGGCCTAATGGCTCCGTCCCCACTCGGGACAAAGAGGTCAGCATGTGTTGCTGTGATTGAAGGCACGAGATTACAAACTAAGAAGATGAGATGACAACAGATGAGCAGTGACCTTTTATCCTTATTATTATTACAGTCATTATTGCTGAGATAATGGCAAATGCATGCTTCATAGATGGACTTTTTCTTTTTTAATCGAGTAAAGTCACCAGTCAGTAAACATTCCAAATAAAATTCAGATTCATTATGACGATGAGGTTACATAGGCGGTCATCTGTTTTGAACCACCGCTGCATGTCCCCTCCAGCCTTTTCTATGGATACGTGTAGCAACACTTTGTTCTTGTGTGCTAATTGTGTTTTGACATTCATGTCTGATGGAGCCGTTGAGACCACAGACAGACCCCCATGCATTACAAGATGAGGAGGGATTAGAGCACAGTGGGTTAATCTTTCGGCCTGCCATCTGCCGGTGCCACGAGAATTAAACCTGTATCCACGGCCCTGACCACCAACAGACCAAAAGTAACCTGGCAGGTGATCTTGGTCAGTAAATATGCCGCGTGACCATCATGGGAATGAATAAACACCCCTGATGTGTATTTGGATACTGTGCTGTCTGGACATATTAGGATTCCAGTGTCAGCCAATTTCATTGCACATGTTTGGAGGTTGACTGCTGCCAGAAGTCATTGATCTTAGATTATACACAGATTAAAAAAAAACAAAAAAAACAATGGTGGTTTTCATGTTTTTCCAACTCTGCAACATTTTGGCCATGTTTAAAAAAAAAAAAAGTCCCAGAACAACATTCAGTTAATCAGTTAGCGATTTTTATTAAATAGAATAGAGTGTTGACACGGGGAACATGAGAAGTATAGAAAAAAATCAACAGAAGAACACAACAGAAGATTCAACCCACCCCAAAAAATACTATAAAAGTCCCGACATTGAATTAATGATTTTTACCATAACGTCTAAACAGGAGTTATAATCTCATCAGATCGTAGGCTGCCTCATCCTTACTTTTTTGATTATTCTGGATTATGCTGTTAATTGACTGAGCCGTGGAGTGTTTTTTTCCTCATAATGCAACAGATGGTGGTGTAGAGCAGAGCAGATGGTACGGTCCGCTATGTGTCGTACACTGACCAGTGTTATGGTATAGATTGCACTGTATGCACCATTTAAATCCCCCTACACTTTCCCCACAACACTTTATGCGAAACAGTTTAATTTAAGGGCAGGTCACAGAAGTTGTGTGTGAAACACTGTTTTATCAAATGAGTGACACACTTGTCGTAGTAGTTGCATTTTAGTAGACTGTGTGAGGCAAGTAAAAAGTACAAAACATAGCTGAGATTGTAATCATCATTTCAGTTACTGAGGGTTCTCAATGCAACAGCATGATTACATTTGTATCGTACCGCACAACAGCATCCGAAACAGTAAGTGACATCAGACATTTGCAGTCGCAACATTTTTGGCAGTTCAGCTTTCTTACCTTCTTAGAGGCCTACCACACAAGCATCTCTCCCATGAATGATACTTTGAAATCATCAATCAAATGCATGTCATTTATTTTTCGTTTATTAGTTTTGGTCACAAAAAAAAAAGTAAATCATATGTGTGCACCACCTGCACAGTTGTAATATATCCTTGTTGTGTCTGCCCTGTTTACACAGCTCTCTCTTGTTTGGCCGAAGAAACCCTGTTGGACCGAGGGCGCCCAGGAGTAACTCTTAAGATGTGTCATTGGATTACCGTGCGAGCATATGCCTTTAGCAGTCTGCCCACAAACGCCTGAAGAGCTGCGTCTCATGAACAGGACTCCCGACTGAGCCGTCTACATGGTGCACTTCCATGACTTCATTCTTTAGGATGAAGAATGTAAAGATACTGCATTTCCCACAGCTTTTTGTGTTTGTGCACGCCTGCTTCGGTAAGTTTCATCTTCGAGTTCGAGTCGCCTGCTGTGGGACCATGTTACTGTGATCAGAGTGTAAAAGCTGTTACATTGAAAGGCTTTGTGGTGGGTGACTGGAGTTTTTTTTTTTTTTGTTTGTTTTTCCAACTGTCTCCTCAGCTCCGGTCAGAGTGATTAGTTGATCTTCAAAGTGAATTTAAGTGTGTGCTATGAGGGCCTGTCAAATTGGTTTAAGTTGTTTTCAAAAGTACTTTTATGTTTATATAACTTAAAAAAACTGACTCCATATCACTCTCATATTGTAAAAAAGACATTGTCTCGGTCTCTTGAGAGCTCATGCCTATGTATGGAGAAGGTATCGTGGGAGGTCACCTGTAATCCCCGGCCAACATAACCAAGAAAACAGGGGAGGGCAGTATAGAGAGCTTTGCTTATGTCACTCACACTATGTCACCGTGTTGACAGCGACATGTGTGGCCATCACCTTATTCAAATGGTGGGTACGTTAAGACATTGGGTAACAAATATAGAGCAGGCAGAGAATAGCCGTTACAATGTTGCAATATTAATATGGCTAATGTGAAATGATACATCAAGTAAATAATTAAACTCACGTAAAGGTGAATATAATGGTTTCATGTCTCTTTCCGCAGCTCAAGCAGACTTTGCCCCATACTTCTATGACAACGGGCCCTACAGCCACAATGGGAACCTGGCATTGTTCAGCCTGTCGGAGGACACGCCCGTCGGTGAGCGTGATCTCTGACATACAGGGGGAACCGCTAATAGGGCGGTGGAGCGCGCGAGCGACGAAATGGTCCGTTTTTGGCCGCCTACGCCCGACGGTCCGAGATGTTAAACAGTCTCGGATAGATGAACAGATGTTCTGCACTAACGTGCTCATCTGCGGGGGCCACCTAGCTGATGTGAGGAACCGTTTGCCGGCTGTGATTGCGGTGCAGCTGTCCCTGTGCTCCTCGCGTCAGTCCACGCCACTTATTGTGCTGCTGCTGCCGCCTGGCTATTTAAATTGACTTTGTTTCCAGGCCAATATATTTGGCCACAGTTGCCTCTGAAACGCCTAAATCCCAACACGTTCACCCATAGGCACACAGATCTACAGTCTCAACGGCACAGACCCCGAGGGCCAGGAGGTGAGGTACGGCCTCTCTTTTGATCCTGGCTCCAGAGAGTACTTCAGGGTGGAGCCCAAATCTGGCAACATCACTTTGGTTGAAAGGCTGGACAGAGAGGTAAACTCAACGATGCACAATCATCAGTTTGAATGTAAACTCAATCGTATCGTCCGCGAAAAATGAGAGGAGAGTGACTCCATACTAAGCGTTTCATTTCCATCCAGAAACAAGATTCCATTGATGTCCTCGTCAGCATCACAGATGGCCAAAGCAAGGTATCGCGACACCCAGCTCGGTGTGTGACAATGTGATCCGATATCCGCTTTTATGATCCAAGTAATATTCCAAACGTTGTTTCCTTTTCTTTTCAGGTCGTGGAAAGAGTTACAATATTTGTCATGGACGCAAATGATGAGAAGCCCGAATTCCAAAACATGCCCGCGATCATTAATGTCCTCGAAGTAAGTGAAGTCCGTCTCACCACCGAAAATGTCCAAATGTACCGGTCCGTTTCACGCCTTCCATGTTGTAACCCGGAATATTGTTTTGTGCTGCACATATTAGACAACGGAGTCGGGCAGCAGCATCTTCAGAGTGGAGGCAGTGGACAAAGACACGGGCTCAGGGGGCTCAGTCACCTTCTACCTTCAGGTATCCCCTGACGAGGGTCAAACACTGGCCACTCGCACCCCATCCCCTCTGTCCTCCGCAATGGTGGTTGCAGAACACACCACAAGGAGTACAGACAAGACATTTAGTATGAAACACTTAATGTAACTGGCTAAGTCCGAAATCCACCGGCATGTGTTGTGAAACATAGATGTGCCGATGACACGGTTGAAATCATTCTTGATTTTTGATTTTTGATTTTTTTGGAGCGATTATATGAGCGAACGTGACGGTGTAGTTATGGCGACCGGGATTAAGCCACAATTACATTTGTGTCAAGTAGTGGAGGCTTAGAGGGCTGCCGTGGCAGCAAATGGTAGTTTGCACTTTGGACTATTAGGACCGCGGAGCACAGCTGGCCTGGGCTGACATTGACGAGCTGGGCAGTACGCACATCTGGACACGGCGGCCATCACCTGCCTGCCCTGTCCTTGAGCATATGGCGTCTTTACATCCAGATGGACAAAGCGATAGACTTTATAAAGGATGTGGCCTAATTCAAGGGGCTAGTGAGTGAGTGTTTTTTTTTTTATGCCACCATCTGACCACTTCACATGATCTCTCACGTGAGTGGTTGTGAATGGGGTTGAGGGGTTATGGTGACAGACCTTTACTCATGTGCCGGTGTGTGCGTTCTTGTGTGTCGATTAAAAATCTGGCTTTTGTTCTTTGTTTTTCCGCTTACAGAATCCTCAGCCCACACTTTTTGCCATTGACAGACACAGCGGTGTCCTTCGCATCAAATCTGGAGAAACGCTGGACTATGAGAAAACAAAGACGCACTTTGTCACTGTCCTGGCCAAGGTAACGAGTTTACCAAAGCTCTATCTTTGCAATAGTGTCATTTTTTTGCCGTTTTTTGGGCACAAATAGATGACGTGTTTACCTTTTACAAAAGGAAATGTACACACGTCACATTAAGTTCACCTTGAGAATACACCAAATACATTTAAGTAAGAATCCTTGAGTGGAAAAAGTAGACAGCTCTTACAAGGCCCCTTGGCCAACGCAAATGAAACGCTGTTCGTCAGTGCCGTCATTGGTCATTCTATTCAAACAGCCAAAAATGCGTTGTCGTATCCACATTCCCATTACGGCCAAAAAAATACAAGCATTTAATGTAAATGATGAAACGTTTTTTTATTTTTTTATTTTTTTTAAAGGTGTTACATAAGAAACTTTTTAACGATTTCTCTTCCAGGATGGTGGTGGTAATTTCAACGGCAAGGAGCAGTTTCTGTCATCGTCTTCTACGCTGACAATCAATGTGATCGATGCACAGGACACTCCGCCATCTTTTATTGGGACACCCTACTTCGGCTACGTCTATGAGATCTCGGTGCCGGTGAGTGTGAAAATATCATCCAGCGACAGTCGCTTAAAAACGATTCATCACGCACGGTTTTCATGATTTTGTGTATTTTTTACGCTTGTGATTTCTGTTGTACGACAGTAAACTATATTTACACTATTATCCTCGGTACCAAGTACCCTATCGCAACGTTTTCATTGCTGGCATTTCCCAGTAATGCCAACACTGCATTCTTCTTTGCTTTTCTCGTGGCATTTGAAAGCCACATTATCTCCTCCGTTACAAAATGTCACCGCAGAGATTACGCTTTCTGACTTCAATCCAAAAGAGAATAATTACGAACATGACATTTTAATGGCTCTTTGAAGACTCAGACTTTGTGCACTGTGATGTGCACCAGCGTGACTCAACACTCAGTTGATGTCATGCTTATTTTTTATTTTTTGCTAAACAACATTGCAATATTATATTTATATATTTGTTGAGAGCAAACTCGTGATTGACTGTGTGATTCAAATTGAAAGCATCAGTCTTGTTCTACCTGTGATTTTAGTTCTTTATTCTCCCCAGGGATCGGAGATATTCACTGTCCACGCCGAAGATGGTGACGTGGGGCATCCAAATCCGATTCTTTATTCCTTTGATGAAGGTGAGAATTTATTTCTACGAAGACTACAATGAAAGAAAAGAAAGAATCGACTCAAAGTTGTTTCAGAAATAGGTTCATCTGTCCCTTGCATGTCTCTCACAGGTGATGATGGTGTTTTTAGCATCAATCAAACCAGTGGTTGTATCACCCTGCTGTCTTTACCTATGTATCTAAAGAGGGAGATCTTTAACATTAAAGTCAAGGTAAGTTGCATTTTATTCAGCCATTTGGCCAGACATACGATACACCTTCCTTCTCTAGAGTATCAACTTTCATCATTTTACTAAGATAAAAAAATATCGCTACACCTTATGATTCAATTGATTTAATTACCTAAAGTGAAAGAAAATCTCGATTTATTTGAATGAAATGTATTTAAACACACCCCTTACTCGCTCTATGTCTGCAGGAAAAAGGAAGTTCCTGAGAATGGATGTAAATAGTAGAGCTTTTGTGAGACCCTTTCTATTTCTTCCGCTCAGGCTTCAGAAGTGAGTCCTGAGGGCAGACCGATGGACTACGGACTAACAACGGTGGTGATCCGTGTGGTGGACCTTAACAATAATCCGCCTACTTTCTACGGGGAGAAAGGCCCGCAGAACATGTTTGAGTTGACCATGTACGAACACCCACCTGAGGGAGAGATACTCCGTGGGCTGAAAATCACCGTCAATGACTCCGATCAGGTGGGGTCGATCAATATTGTATTATTTATTTGTCTCACACATTGATTTGTTTGATTGCGGGTTTTTTTTTTTTTTTACTGGGCAGGTCAAAGAAATATTTTCGCACGTTAATGCCTTTGAACACTGCCTTCGTTAGCCAGGAGAACCGATCGGTGATTGGTTTTATGTAATGACAAATTACGCCGTTATCTAATAGGAAAACAACACACATTCGACGGCGACACTGTGTGCAGGCTGGTGTCTACCTCTCTGGCTGCAAAACCGCTTTAAGCCTGCCATTATCACAGACAATCCTTTTTAAATTGCATGAAGCTGAGAGTAAGCCAACAAAAATTAAAAGGTGCCCACTAAATACGCCATTTGCCAGCTTATGCAAGTGTGTGTTTCCAGCTCCTCTCATGAGCCCCATCCACATGCGTGCGCTGATAATACGGTTACAACATCAGGGAGAACATCAGCTATCCACTGAATTTATGTTTCATCAAAAATGAGTTTGCTGCCGCCGAGTCCCTATTGATTTCTCTCATCATTTAAATGCACAAGGCTTTTATAATGATTGCATGGACTATATACTGCATGGATTATGATCGGTGTGCTTGTTTGTGATAGCGTTGTGACAACTGCAGATTACTATAAATAGATTCATGCATATGTAATATCTCCTTTCCATTTTTACTGATGAGACGCTTCGAATAATGTCATGATCTTTTTTATTTATTTATTTTTGCTCTTGCAGGGTGCAAATGCAAAGTTCAATCTGAGACTGATTGGACCAGGAAGGATGCTGCGAGTCGTTCCTCAGACTGTACTTAATGAGGCCCAGGTCACAATCTTAGTAGAAGACTCTGCTGCCATGGACTATGAGAAACACCATTTTCTCACATACAAGGTGAACTATTTACGAACCAAAGTCCACAGACTCACCAACACACCCATTTTGTTACAAACGGCAGTGATTCTGGATACAAATCGCATACCCTGCATCTGTTGTGTATTGCTTTTGTACGTGTATTTATTTTGGAATCTTTCTCCTCTTTAGCTGCTGGCGGTTGAGATTGACACTCCGGAGAGATTCAGTGCCACAGCGGACATCGTCATTCACCTCCTGGACACCAATGACAACGCTCCCAAATTCTCCTCAGATTACTACATAGCCAGAATTCCAGAAAACTCACCCGGTGGCTCCAATGTGGTGTCAGTCACGGTGAGTGAGCCCTCATCCCGTCTAAAAATACATGCGGTCCTCAATGTGCGTCACTCTGAGCTAAAGATGAATGTTGATTTTAACAAAATGCCCAAGCAGGCCATTAATTCCCCAAATGTGGACTTTTTGGGGCTCTGGGAGTTGGGATAATATGTGAAAACATGCAGATAAAAGCTGGGCGAGGTAAGCTGCCAGATGGCTATCACTTTCATTTAGTTGTGTAACATCAAAGTTGCAGATATTTTTTTTTTCTAATGCTTAGTCGCACATGCACACAGGAATAACATGAATACCGAGGACATTTGGTTTAAAAACGATTTGCCCTTGTCTGTTTACATCAGGCCTGCAGAGGCTCAGAGCAACAGGGAGGCTGACTAATAAATCCTGCCCTTGCGTGAACGCCACAGAGGCTCGCTGCCTTGATCCCAGGCAATTTCAATCAGATAAAAGAACAGCCAACAAGTGACCTTGGACACAGAGAGACTGCAAACAGGCATTCCTGCAGTGACAGACAGATTAGCTGATGCCCATGATGATGTATCCTATGACATCTAAAATCGGTCTTTTTATAGCTGACCTCTGTAGCATCATGTTCCAATACAGCACAGATTAGTACAATTCACCCCATGGTGGCTGACAATTCAGTCCTCGGCTCATTCCGTCCAAGAAAGCGATATGAGCAAATGACCATAGCGTGTTTTCAAAGAAAATAAAGAAAAGTTGTACTTGAATGTTAAATCATACTAGCATCGAAACGGTCTATATGCGGTATCTTAATGATGCCACATTTTACACCAAAACCCCAAAGAAATAATCAATATGGCTAACGACTCCTTTTTTATATTCTATAATCTGTCCTCTTTTCGTCCACAGGCAACAGACCCAGACTCGGGACTATGGGGTGAAGTGAAGTACTCCATCTATGGATCAGGGGCTGACATGTAAGTATGAATATATAACACGTGACAGTGGTTCAGAAAGCAGTCACTCAGAGCCCTGATGAATTCGATTTAAATCCGCAATTTAGACACATTAAACGTCAAACAAAATCTAAAAATACGGGTTAAACTCTTAACTAAAAGACTCTGTATTCGGAATTCAGTAACGCAGTATATGGGTCTGCGATTGAAGTCATTTTTACTGTACAAGTATTACTGTATATGAAGTCACATCTGTCCGAAAGCTGTGCAGAAATATGCGAGCAGACCTTTGCTTTGGTTCAGCATTATTGCAACTAAGCGCTGTAGTTCCTCAGAGGATTTGCTGGCATTTTCCCCCCCATCTCGATTTTTATTAGTTTTCTAGTAGAAGCCTGCAAAAATGCAATCACTGTTCTCTTTAAGTGGAAACACACAGTACACTCTTACTCACTGCAGTCCTATAGGTCGTCTGCATTTTATAGAGTCGAATGCATGCTCTAACTTATTTAATTATTTTAAATAAGCTCTGTAGAAATGAATTACAGGATATATGTGTGCAGGATAATGTATATTTACATTGTAGCGTACAATGTACTTTAGAATATACAGGACTGTGTTCTCCTGATCTTTGCCTGCTCATCCTCTGGATTTGTTAATCCTGTAATAGGATTGAAGGAGAAAATAGATTGGTCATTGCAGCCATCATGACTACATTACACAGTGACCTTGCACAGTAACTAAACAAAAGTCAAAGTTAGAAAAGAAAACGTTCCATTCTTGCTCTATATATGGAATCAACAATTCCATATTTCAAGTTGATTACTTTGAAAAATAGATTCTGTATAGGTATAGTTTGACATTTTGAGAAATATTTGCTTTCTATTTTAAATCAAAATGTGAACAGCAACACTCATGGCAAAGCCCTTGAACCTAGAGGTGACTAATCTATCGGAGTCGCGTGATCGTGTCCACAGTAATCTAAAAATAACAATGTCCTGCGCTGTATGCATACGATAAATCTCAGTCCACTTTACTAAATCACATTTTCATATAAAGGTTCCTCATCCAGTCTTCATCTGGGATCATCTACACCCAACCGTGGGCGAGCCTGGACGCGGAGGTGAGATCCAAGTACAACTTCTACGTGAAAGCAGAGGACACGGAGGGGAAGTACAGCCTGGCTGAGGTCTTTGTGACGGTGCTGGACTTGAACGACCACTCGCCTGCTTTCAATGACAACTTCCTGGAGAAGACGATGGTGATCGGCGCTCCAGTGAAAATAGAGGTGAGCGCTCCCTCATGGCTTACTCTGTCAAGTTAAATTGAAATATAATGTCAGCATGATTGGGTTTGTAATTAAATGCATCTGCATCTACACACAGGCGGTGGATGATGATGCGGAGGTACCCAACAACGTCATCGAGTATGCCATCATGAAGGCTGAGCCGGACAACAACATCTTTGACATCGACACCGACACTGGGGAGATCGTGCTCAAGTCCTACATCAAGTCCATGGCCATCATACAGAACATCACCAAGCAGAGAGACTTCACCTGGTCCCTGGTGGTTCAGGCCAGAGACCGGGGCCAGCCGTCCTTCAGCACCACCGCAGTCGTCAAGATCGACATTACTGAAGCCGTAAGTAACAAAATGTGTTGAAATGTACAGACATAGTTTCTTAATTACTTGACACTTTAAATTAGTACTATTTATGGCTAAGCACTTTACTAATTCATAAAAGGCCTATGTGATGTCAGTCTCAGGTGCTTGATTTGATAACAGTTAAACTTTTTTTTTGTAGAAATAAGTCTGTTGTCACTGTCAATTGTCATGTTTTCAGATCAAATCCAGATTTTTCTCATACTTCATGGGCCTAAGGAAACGTCCAGGGGCAGTGTTTGGGATTTGTTTGACCCTTGTCACCTTCGCCATTACACTGACAATCATCATTTCAACTCTTATTTACTGGAACTCTGTGAAAAAGTCTCGTGTACAATCTCAGGGCAAGATCAGAAAGATTATAAGGAGGCCTGTGCCATAAATGAAGCTTGCCTTGGGATAATCAGCACAGTAGTTCTGTTGTTTTCAAATCGGTGGTACCATGAAGTTGTGGCAATTCTTTTTCGAAGGATTTTGCAGTTAAACAAGGCTGTGTCTGTAAAAGAGTACAGGAGCACAATATAAACTGTAGCGGAAGTGTTACACTTTTTTTTACCTCAATTCATATATTCTCCGATGTGGAACGGTCTGAGCTACGGGTTTCCTGGTCAACCTCTCTGATCTTGTCTTGACGAATATAGTAGAGGAGCTAATTACATAAATTTTACGTTGCAAACCATATTCTAGAAGATGTAAATATTTAAAGTGTTCTATACAGACAGTATTGTGGCAGTACATTTGCAGTTACTTATTTCATTTACTTAAATCATTTGGGCTTTACATGAGATTTTTGGCCAAATGGTGCATGCTGTAGTAGAGCCCATACACAGAACAGTATTTAGTAAATAGGTTAATCTGTGACTGACTATGACATCAGTCCCATGGATGTGAATTCTCCCTGTGCTCTTTTACAGACCCAACTCAAGGGGGGGCCTTTGGGATCATTTTTAATGCAGAGTAGAAACAAGCCTTTGCAAATCCTAGGCATGCTTGCTGGTGTCATTAGTCTCATGGTCATAGTCACTGTCATCATCTCTACCGCAACATTCATGCGCAACAAAAAGTCCAACCGGATCCTGCCTAACCGCCGCGTCAGGAGGAGGCCACAAACGCAAGCCACCTGGTATTTCAAGAACCCCTTCAAGGCATCCGAACCACCCGGAGAGAAATTCAAAGTTGCAGACGAAGAGGCAGAGCCCGAGGTCATTGTGGAGAATGTAAACTACAACAACAATGTCAGCAATGTTATCAGACACTGGCCCCCACCTCCCTGTGCCCCATCTCTGCCCCCTCCACCACCACCCTACATCCCAGGGGAGAGGCAGTGGGCCGTTCCCACCATCTCAGCGACTGTGGCACCCAGAGCTAAAAAGAAGCCATTGATCAAGAGACAGGACACTGTGAACCAAGCACTGGTTTCAGAGCTGAAGATGAAACTGGAGCAGAAGAGGATGCTGAAACACCACTAGTGCTAAACAAAACAATCTCACCTCCAGGCGCATTTAGTAGCTTGCCCTAGAGTCTGTCACAATTACAATCACATCACAATCGTTTTCTTTTGCATCATATTATGATATTTGACAACTGAGTAGACACCGATTGAAGTTGACAGCAAGCACCAGAATAGTCACTAAATGTTCATTGAGAGGAGATTGTTTTGTGGACTGATGTTTCCAAAGTCAAAAATTAACTCAATAAGTATTTGTGCTGCGCGTGTGTGTGTGCGTGTGCGTGTCTAAGGGCCTGACCATACCAGTTTTTCCAACACAGATCCCTAGTCTGGAAACTAGTCATTCAGATTCCAACAAGCAGGACTGTCCAATCCAGCCAAGCTCCTTACAAGAGATTTCATGACACTTGAACTGACTAAAGAGATCAGCCCACGGGAAGGGAACCAAAGAGATCGTGTCAGGAAGAGCTTTAATCCTACCTACTGCGCAGGTGTAAAGCACTGTTTTGAGCCCTGTTTGGCTGCCGTTACAATGTGTGCGCTCTCTGAATTAAAGAGATGTGCTTACTTATTTGTTTACCGCTGTATATCTGGTTGTTTCAAGATGTCTGAAACAGTGGCTGTAAGGCACCTATGGATTTCTCAACCAATAAAAAAATATTTGTAATTTTAACTGTGAGAGAGGATCAAAATCATTTTACTCATGTAGTTATAGCACACTTTGCACATTTTGCAGGTAAAAGTACAATAACAACAATAATAAATGGTTGATCATCTAATGAGATAAATCATTCCTTTTACACATTTCTGACATAAATTTAATCTGATCAACTCTAGCGACAGTCATCCAGGACTTACTGAAGCCACGTCAGTCACAATAACAGACTGTTTACTTGAAGACACGGGGAATCAATGAGAGGGGGAGACCGCTTTGTTTATCATCTTAAGAATAACGCCTCCTTAATGAGTCTGCAAATGTGCTGTACAGCCCCCTTGTGGAGAAAAGGGAGAAGCTGCTTGGACCACAGCACTCAGATCGAGATGTCAGATATTTAAAAAAATGCAAGATAACTTAAGATATCCACAAAAAACAAACGTATGATCTGAAATACGCATTAGATAGGTACGCAAGAGATATATGTTAAATCCACCATAATGTTCAACACGGGGAAGCCTAAAACAACTTTCTGCAAATATGAAATAAATGATCCTGATACAAGCTCCTTTGCCCTCCTTCGCTCCAGTGTCAATGTGAGCACTACCAATTAAGAAGGTACACCGAACCACTCACTGGGTATTTGTGTAGTCATCAGCCAGACATGCACACTGTTAGAAAGTTACATAAAACATTACATTTGCAGATGACCCTCCCTAATCCAAGGACCAACTTGTTCATCTTTGGACACTATTGCATCGTTGGCGAAAAACCAAAACTCCATCTGCCAGGATTTAATTTAGACTGACAAGATGTGTTTGGAATGACACTTTCTGTAGCCTCTGCTGGTACATTATGGGGATTTTTCTATTTTTCTTTCCCGGACAAATAAAAATCTGCCTCCTTAACGTGTAGATGCGTCTCCACAAATATGCATGTTGTGCTGATTCTTCATGCACAGCACACAGATTCTTTAGGAACCAAAAGCCACACTTTAGGTCAAAATTGTCAAACACGCAGAAACACTTTTGAATGTGGAAAGCTGTTAATGCTCTGAAGTGAAATGAGGGACTATGAGGAGCATCCCAAATGATCATGCATTATGCCATGTAAGAAGCAGCCAGGATTACTGGGCTATTTGATAGAGGATTACAGAGGTGAAAGTTGCAAAGAGCATTGATGCCTTAGAATAAAATAAAGCTACGCATGGGGTTCACAAATCCTGGTGTGTTGCAAGCAGCGTTTTTTTTTTTTTTTTTTAAAGGTCCATTAAATCACCATCTTTTCTGTTGAAGAACAGAACATTATGAGTACAGAGTTAAGTTTCAACATTGCTGCCCATGAGACCAGCTGCTCCTACTATATGTAGCATGGTGTTTCAATAAAACACTGCTTTAGGTAACATATGGACATGTAGGTTGAAAAAAAAGATAAGGCCACAGAAAGATATAATTCATGTGCTCTGCACTTAACTAGCTGGAACTTAGTGTTTACAGAATTCACATTGTCACGTGTCATCCCCGATGGATAAGGATTACAACAAAAAGCTACATCAATCTCCCACACGCAAATCATATAAACACATCTGAACAAGCAAGAAAGCAGATGTGCCTGTGCCCCAGAACGGAGAGCCGCCAATCTCAGCCAGTCCTTCAAAAGCCTCATATTAAGTCAATAGAAGCGGGTCCCAGCAGAGATGCACTGATCTCTTTGCGTCACGGGAGACAGCACATGGGGATGGAGGACAGGGCTCGTGTGATCTGATCATAAAGTGACGGCAGGAGGAGATATGGGAGAGGATGCCAGTGTTTGGGTATTATGTCAAATGAACAATGCCATTGGCCAAGGCATATCCGATGTGCCATCTGGCTAAGGTCGATCAGCACAGATCATGTGTGACGCATGGCTGCTGTGTGACACGTTCCCAAAAGTGAGCGACAACAACCGTGACGTACATTTACAACGATAAAAAGAGGATTAAACATATGTAAAGAAAGTTTATAGTACGCATGGTTTCTCCCTCTTCAAAGGTATTGCGATTTTGAAATTAAGTCTTACATCTACACTGTGAAACTAAATTAGTTCAGTAGACTTCAAATGTAAGTGAAAACTAAAAACAGTGAGCAACAGTACTAAAATAAATCAATATCTAACAAAAAACTATTATAAGCTGCATTACTGATAAGATATTAGTTAGTAAAGTTTAACCTCTAAAAAATACCCACAACTTTAGCTGTACAGTTATTACTAATACTTTTAAGTTCAAACATGAAAAACTGTTGTAGGTTTTGGAAGAAAGACATAATCTACCAAATGTAAATGGTGTCATCTTAGAATGCTCGCAACTTTCCCCTCTGTGGGACAATAAAGGATTATCTTATCTTAATGTGTATAAAAACTATGGTCTGACTTGAATAATAAAACTGAAAATAAATGATGACTATCCAGGGCAATAAAGCAATATGTATCGTTATAGCTATATTGCCCCGCCCTACAACACATAATACAAAAGGATAAATAGAACAATTATTTGTTATTATAAAAATGCATATCTAACACTATTTCACATTCACTGTATAAACTACTTGGAGTGCAAACATGAGGAGCCGCGGTAGATATGGTCGGTAAGGCATTCTAAAAAAATGTCAAGCGTTTCATTCAGACATCAACAACATTCTTCAAGTTATGAGAGTGGGAACAACAATCACAAATGCTAGCGCATACACATACAACTTGGCCTTGCCGTTTAGTAACAGGTCTATATCGAGTAGTCAAGTTTTCAGAGGGTTTTCTGGGGTAGTCCAAATGCAATGCGTTCATCAACCCAAACAACAACAATGCAAAAGCATCCGCCAACATGGGCATATCACCAAGTCTGGGATTTCTGTTCCCTCTGCCATTTTCACAGAATGCCTCGATGCTTCAAGTGGCACAACTCAAGACACCCAAAGCTAACCAGAACATACACACCGACCCGCACATATGCACAAACGAGGGACTTGATTGAGTGCACATACGATGTAGGTCACAAGAATTGTTTTTACAGGCAAAAATGCATCAATTGTCATGGAGTCAGGACACCATAGACTGCATAACTTCAACAACGAAGTACTGAAACTGTCACTTATAACCGTTATAGTTATAGTAAAGTCAGTTAACCCTTACGTCCCTATTTGTGACAGCTTTGTATTAGGGCTTACATAGAGTTAGGGCTTGTTAATATCAAACTTCATCGCTTACTTAAAGTCTTGAAGAACTCTGGATCCTCCTCTCGCAGGTATAGTGGAAGGGCTGCAGTGAGTTTCATGTTCCAGAACCGTTTTTGCTGTAAACAAAAAAATAGCAACATAAACACGTGGTGCAAAAATATTAAACACAATTCTTTACCATGTAAAGATAGAGGGATAAGTGAAAACTAATTCTAAAATGAGGGAAACCCTGCGTTGGTTCATGGTCGAGATTAGTCTTCACCGGTTCTTGTGACATCCCTAGTTTAAATAAATTTGATAAAGTATATTATCACCGTTCACATATTCTTAGTCCTAGCATCAAGAGCATAGAATCGAAGGATATAGCAATATAAAGAAATAAAATATCAGCCTCATTCTTAACCCTCATTCTACTTTAAATCAGCTGCTTTTTTCACAAAACAATATGTGAATCTTTTTTTAAGTCCCTAGTGAAAATGCATATGATCTGAGGGATTATTGTCAACGTAACTTACCAATAAAGTTGCTCTCTGATGGGTCAGGCGACTTTGTGGGTCCACACGCGCGCACCCTAAAACAGATTTTTAAAAAGCCATGATTTTTGAAGCAATTACTGTTAATTGGTATAATCAACAACAGAAGAACATTCTACATCAAAATCCTATCAAAATCTGGTTGTTGGAATTCATTAACTTATACGGGCGTTTCAAAAGAGTGTGAAACATGCACATACACTTTTCGGCTGCCTTCTTTACCTACAGTCTCCATATACATTAAGGCAAGATAAAAAAACATGTTTTTGACTTTACTAAGATGCACTCTTGAAAACCATTAATACTAGCCATCATATAGTGTAAGTTGTTTAATTGTAAAACTGACGATATTGAAGAAATCGTCAAAATAGATTAAATTAAAAAGAGGACATTACAGCCCGAGATAACATTTTAGTTCCTTAACACGATTCTTAAAAAATGCCGACTGCTCAAAACGCACATCAGCCAACGTGGAAATAAGATTTATGCAAGTTTGCAGCTTTCGTTAGCTAACTCCGCCTGTTGCTAGCGTACCCGTGTATTAGCTAACGTTAGACTTAATTTAACCGTGGACACTAGATAGTTTATCCAAGTGCATGCAGGAGTAATATCACATTTACCCGATCAGAGTGCTCAACATTTACAAAAGCAACAGACCTAAACTTAGACATTGACGCATCCACATTAACAGGCAGCGACGCATTTCGAAAATGTTCGCGAAACGCTTGCGAACTGCCGAGCTATTTACATAGCTTCAATGTGAAAGTACCGCAGTCTAACGATCATAACATTTATTTGTTGTAATATTCTCATATCTGTACAATAAGCAATGTCTTTATTTGACACGTTTTTAGGTTTACTCACAAGTGTTTCTATGTTGCAAAGGTCCCGATGTCCCGCTGCTTGCGTGGGCCGCCATTTTGGATTTCTCTGAAAACGTCGGTCACGGACACGGTCATGGCCACGACGTCATCACGTAGGCGACGTCAGACACCGCGTCTATCCCACACTAAAAACTTCCTCCGTAAAAATGAAGCTTTTGACAGCGCGCAAGTACCAAGGGGCCCCTATAAGAGGGTTCCTGAACGTGTCATTGCAGTGCCCCCCCATGTCAAGTAATTTAAGGGGCTTTCAGGTTGTCCTTGCTGTGGAGCAATGTATCTTAGTGGGGGCCCGCTTCTAGCTCGGGGCCCTAGGCCATTGCCTAGTTTGCCTGCCCCGTTGAGACGCCTCTGGCTGCAAGGAACACTGTTTCATACTTAGTGAACCGCTTGGTTGTGTTTTTCTGCAAATAAAACGCATCAACAATTGGAATAATGGTAAAACACAAGCACAAATACACTAGGTTTAAATCACTCAATTTAATTCAAATGTGCAAGTTGTGTTTGTTGCCTGGTCAACAACGAATAAAGTTATGTGTGAGGTTTTGCCACACATAGTGCTTCTTACAAAAGAACTAGGCAAAAACACATTGTTGCCTATAAACACATACACACATACATCAAAGAAAGCAACATTTAAAGTGAATTGAACAATTTAAGAAAGATTTGTATATTTCCCAGGATCCACTAATGATGGATGTGTCCGGTAAAAAACAAAACATTAATTATACCAGTAACTGACACACATTCAACATATTTATACATATGAATGTACAAAAAATGCATGTAACATTTTTAAGATTAGTAGAAAATCAAAAGAAAAATTGTTCTTGCACATATGCACACTAACTATTTCATAAGATCATCTTCTGGCTCAACGGACAGCGTCAAATGTGTTTACACTATCACAAATCCATGAATTACACTCTTGTCAAAATGATCATCATTCACATGTTTGCAACACACTCCACGGCCTAGAACAGAGGAAGAGATACGATTAAAACCAATGCAGGCAGTGTTGCAATTATTTTGAATAACGTAGTTTGTCTGTGTGTATCACCATTAATGTCAGCATCATGCAGCAGATTTAGTTATCTATAGACATTAGTCTATTTCAAGCTTTCAGCTTTCGGTTTTCCCTGGCTGATTTAACAAAACGGTAATTTAATATAATTCTGCTGTGATTCTGCTGTGGTCAGGTTTGCCACTAGGCATTCTGTCTTCCGATCTCCTCCTCACCTTCCTGTCTTCACTGGAATCTTTATTAACCAGGCCTTCGTCGCTGCCGGCCTGCAAGCTGTCGAAGGTGCCTTGTCTCTCTCGCAGCACTTCTGTGGAGCCGCCTTCTCTCCGATGGTTCTTCCAGAACTTCATGATACTCTCCAGACAGGCAAACCTGGTGTCAGTGGTGCAGGCATACATGCCTATAGGGACTGCCAGCACCATGGCTAAGACTATCACTACTATATGAATCAATTTTTCCCTCTGTTCCATCTCAGTAATGTCACTTCCTGTTACAAACACAATGCACTGGCCTGAACGTGGTGTCTTATTCTTAAGAGTCACACATATCTCATATTTGCTTGCAGGCATTAGATCAGAGACAGAGTATGTGTGAATCCCAGGACCAATGAAGATCATTTCTTTTTTATCTGCGTCTGCACGGCCAAAGTGGATAGTGAACCATGTTTCAGCAGGGTGGTCCAAGGCGGCAAACCACTCGATGGAAATCCCACGAACTGTCTGTTTGGTGATGCGGATGTCGATGTAGACATTTTCATCACCAGCTCCAGGTGCATCCGGAGAATTGGGCAGGTTGGATGAGTGGGCTCCATCAGGAGAGATAACACCCAGAAGAATGCTGGCAGAGGAATTCCCAATGAAGTTGACAGCAGTGCAGGTGTAGACACCACGGTCAGCCGCACTGAGGGAAGGGATGACCAGAAGGGATCTGAAGGTGTCTTCATCGACTCTTTCCTGGGACTCTGGGAGAACATCGGCAGGTATTCATTTAAAGAACATACAAGCTTATACAATAAAATACATGTTTTGCTAATACTTTTTGTGTCCAACAAGAAGCCTGAAAATATCAATATAACCTAAGAAGAATTTGGATGTGTTTTTTTTCCGGGTTTTCTAAAAATGGTTTTGATATTTAACCTTATCTATTTCACAGTTTGATTATTGCGTGGCGTGACTGAAATGGGTAACTCACAATTTACCACATGGTTGGAATTAGAACAACCCTTTTCCAACTGCTTTCTGAAACCGTTTTTCAATCGATTGAATTTCTTACCCTGCGATTTGATCAAACTGGTGATGTTTTGCTTTAAATTTGACATGTTTTAGAAACCTTACCATCGCTGGCCAAAAATATTAGTTTAGTTTAGTTTAACAGAAGCTGTGATAGTAGTAAAAGCTTGCTTTATCAGTTTTGATGGACAGGATATTTGCTGTCATGATTTACTGTAAGCAGTCTACTTTTAAAGGTTAAGTCTAGTGACGCAGATGTTTACTTAACTACACAGTATCTCACTACGGTGGAAATTAGGTAGGCTACAGCTGACTATAATCTCCAACGCTCTTAATCAACTCTGATGGTGTTGTGCAGCTTGAGAGATTCCGCGGTGATGGTGTTGCGGTGGGAAAATACCCAGATTGAGCCCTCTTCATCTTACGGAGAGACTGGATGGGTCTGCGATTAAAAATGAGCGCTTAAGTATCTAATTTACCGCAAGATATCACCCGGGCGGGCGTGTGGATGACACGCAGAGCATGTGGCACTCTTACCATGAAATCCTCTGATTATCTTCAGGCCATATGTCCACCACACCGCGGGGTCTGGCCTGGCCTTGGCGAGGCAGCGCAGGGTGAGGTTAGCGCCCTGCGCCAGGCTGACGTTGGCGGACGGACTGCTGACCACGGGCTTCATGCACGCCTGCAACTCCACCTCATGGAAGAACTTGCCAGACCTAAAGTCCGGCCCAGAGCAGCTCAAGTAGGAGTTCATCAGGATAATCGGGGGGGTGAGGGATCTGATGAACTCCACGAAGCCCTTCAGGCGGCAGTCGCAGAGCCAGGCGTTGTCGTGGAGCGCCAGCACGACGTTGGACCCGGAAGTGGTCGCCTCCCGGTCTTCCATGCCCTGCAGCTTTTGGTAGAGAGGCCAGTTTTGGAAGACCTCCTTTGATATGACCGTAAGCCGATTGAAGGATAAGTCTAAGTAAGTGAGACCGGGCAGAAATTTTAACGCGTGCTCCGGCAGGACGTCCAGCTGGTTGTGCTTCAGGTCCAGGATCTGCAGGGCCGGCGTTTCCTCGAACGCTGTCCATGGTACTGACCGGAGCTTGTTGCCTTGCAGACGGAGCTCGGTCAGGTTGCCCAAACCCTCCAGACCTTTTGAGTTTATGACTGTGATGTCATTGAAGTTCAACCACAGGCTCTCCAGGGAGGGCGTCTTCGAAAAAGCCCCTCTGGGTATTTCGGTGAAGTGAGATTTTTCTATTCGGATTTTGGTCACATCACCTGGGATGTTGTCTGGTAGCGCCCCAAACGCGCTCTCCTCCATGCATATGAGTGACCTGTGATCAAATGGAAAAAGTTTACATTGGCATTAGCTGTCTGTGTATCGATCAGTGCCACGTGGACATAGCTCTATCGCCACGTGTGTTGCTGGTGACGATGTCAGATTACAACCTAAAGTTCGAAATTAAATAAAAATTAAGAAATGCTTTCAAACATATTTCAAATAACCTTTTACTCCGGCATCCATCGTCATCCACTGACATACTGAAATAAGCTTAAAGAGTCTTACCTTCCATGACGGTCCTCTACACAGCTGCACCTGGGTAAACATTGATTATAGGCTTCACACGTTTGGATGTTCAACAAAGCTATAACTAGCAGGTAGCAAATTATGTCCATAGTCCGCGAAAAGTTAAAGGCTACATTCGTGCTCAAGACATGTCGAGTGCAGCAGACGACAGAAGAGGGATTAGTCTTAATCCCTGACGCACGGCGTACGGAACAAGTGGCACCTAATACTTACCACACGCTGCGTTGACACTTGACACTTGTTAGTGCATCTGACCTACTAAATTTGACTTGGCACCACTTTCTGAATAAGCCGAGCTTTGTTTTCAACTTATGGCTAAACTACCAATACTTTATGGATCACTCAGCTATTACGGTGAGGTGAAAATATACAAGCACACAGCATCGCCAACTGGATACATATATATAAAAGTTTATTTCACTATATTCAAATAATGTTATTTAAGTTAACAGATCTACATTTATTGGGGGGTAATGATGCCTCTAGGTGGCACAAAACAGGTACATTAAAGATGTTTCAGTGTGTGTCTCATAGCTGGGAGTAGAAATCGTTTTAACATTTCATTTTCCATCATGTCCACACTATTTACATTGTCTCATAGTTCAGTCCTTACTGTACTTCTCTCCAGCTCCAGCCTTTTCTCCATTTACCAGTGTTGCGCCGTGCCTACGTGTATATCTTCTCTGAGAACATAAGACAGATATATACAGAGGCACAGACTTAACTGTATATGTAAGTGTACATCATCCAGTGACATATTTACAAATCATACACATGCATATGTGAAATAAACTTCCGTCGAGTTCCCCTTAAATCAGATTAGGTTTCAGAGGTTTCTTGCCTGGGCCATGTGAGTGGAATGACAAAATAATTACAAAGATAATTTCAGTTTGTGACATGTTTTCTTTTCACAGGCTTTGTGATGAAAAAACAACAACATTCTTTTAAACATTAGACGGTTAGTGTGTTTAAATAATATGTCAAATGTCTTATTATTGTCTCACAATTCATGTGTGTATGCAGGCGTGACAGTCTGGAAAAAAAAAAAAAAGTTACTTGAAAATGATAAATAAATGATAAGTATTCTCTAAACTGATATTTCCATGATAGTGCAGCGTGCAAAAGTCCTTTGATAGAAGTTGGCTCTCTGTGGCGGAGGAGTTGGCGGTGTGATCCAGCGGGGAGGAACGTGTGGGGGGGAATCCCAAGGGGTGGGCGTATGGGAGCGGGTGGGAGGGGGACTGACGTTGGGATGTCGCTGAGGGTCTGAGTACGGGTAGCGATGGGGATGTGGATGGAGATGAGGATGAGGATGAGGATGGGGATGGGGATGGGGATGAGGATGAGGATGAGGATGAGGATGAGGATGAGGATGAGGATGAGGATGAGGATGAGGATGAGGATGAGGATGAGGATGAGGATGAGGATGGTGCTGGGGATGGTGCTGGAGATGGGGCTGGTGATGGGGCTGGTGATGGGGATGTGAATGGGTATTCGATTGTGGACTGGGATGTGGATGTGGATGTGGACTGGGATGTGAATGTGGACTGGGATGTGGATGTGGTTGTGAAGTGGAATGTGAATGTGGATTGGGCTGTGGATGTGGGTGAGTGCGAGGAAGATGACTCGGAGCGGGAGCTGGAGCTGGAGCATAATGTCAGCAGAAGTACTCATTGGGCTGTCCCTCTATCTTAGCGGTGGCCTCAGAATCCAGACTGGAGCGAGCCGACAGCAGCCTGTTGGACTCCTCGGGGTTCAGTCTGTTCAAATACTCGCCCTCGAGCCCTTTGGCCTTCGTACCCGGTGACAGTGTTTCAAAGGTCACATAGGAGTCTTGGATGTCCTTGGATTTCTTTCCCCAGTACTTCTGAATGCGTCTCTTCAGTGCCCCACAGCACACGATGACAGTGAGTGGAACCGCGATGATACAGGCCACTGTGATCACAATCACGTTAATCAGCCTCTGGGTGCCAGTGGCACTGGCTGCTTCATCAGTGGAAAATATAACGCACTGCTCCTTCTTGGGGATCAGCCCCCTGACACACACACAGGCAATGTACTTGGTCCTGGGCACCAGCCCCTCGATGGTCACGCGGTTCTGTCCCGCCACAACATTAATCTTCCTCATGTCCCTCTCTCCGAACACAGCATACAGCACACTAAAGGCTGTTGTGTTTTTGGCTTTGGGGGCTCTCCAGTTCAGAGAAATGGTATTGTCTGTGTCCCCCACCACCTTTACCGAGCGGACCACCCTGTCCGGGTCCTGCTGCAGGGACGAGGTGTTGGCCGCCAAGTTGCTTAGATTTGTCTTCTCCAGATCCAGCAGCGCATCTGGGTTGGAGGAGGAGGAGGCAGGCGCTGGTGTGGCTCTTTCAGCCAGGCTGTAACTGGCTAGCCCAAGTTCAGGACCGAGCCCAGGTGGGCGGCCAGGGTCCAGGGCAGAGAGGGATGACGGTGTGGAGGTTGGAACCACATATCTGGCCACCAGTTTCTCCTGGTAGGCTGCTTTGCCCATCGGGTTGGGTTTCTTTACTTTGGCTTTCTTGTCAGTGCTGGTTTGGTTCCCCTCTGGCTTTGGGGAGTTAGTGACCATGAGAGAAATGACAGCCTCAGCATTCCCTGCATAGTTAGTGGCCTTGCAGATGTATTTCCCAGAATCCCGATAGGACACAGCTGGGACACTGAGGATGGACCAGGTGATTCCTTCCTTTGAGTTTTCCTGCTGGACTGTGGCAGCAGAGGGGAGAAAAGTGGGATGTTAGGCATTGACCTCATTAATAATCATGCACTGAGATGCCAAGCAAGTGTGGCACAAATGACACAACAGTCATGAAAGACATGACAAGTCATCCAGCAAGCACCTCGCTCACCTGTGCCATTAAGGGCTCGACCATCTGCCCTGCGCCACGTCAGGTCTGGGATGGGGACTCCGATTGTCCCACAACGGAGCAGCACATTGTTCCCCACAGCGCTCCGGACTCGAGCCACGGCAGTGTGGATACGTGGGAGCTGACAGCGACGCAGCTCTGCATCACTGAACAAAACCCCCGACACGCTCTCCGGAGCCGAACACCGGAGCCTCGTGTCAATAAAAGCCACAGAGAGAGTCGGAGACTTCTGGAACAGCACCAGGTCGTAGAGCCGACAGTCGCACACCCAGGGGTTGTCATGGAGACCTGAGGGCGAAGGTAAAAGTGAGGCCACAGGAGGAAGATGAGCATCCAGCTGTGTGCAGAATAATAGACCAGCCAGCAGATGGCTTGTGTGGATGTTAATCCTGTAAGAGGATTAACATTTAATTCATAAACTACATTATGAGCATGAATACGGCAATGATGATGGTGGTGATGATGATGGTGGTGGTGGTGGTGGTGGTCTTGTGATTGAGGTCAGCACTTGCTGTCATTTCACCTGCCTGCCCTTGATCAAAAGCACTAGGCTAGAGAGCAGTGTTTTTTTTGTTTTTTTCAATCCTTTAAAACACCAGCTTTCACTGATGGGTGCAGAGGAGAAATTATATTTATTGACAAACATTTTTGTTTACCTTACACCTGCTTACAACTCAATCTTAGAGTGATATAATGGGTTTAATACACTGCTTTGAAATGCTAAATATGGGGAGCTACAGTAAATCGTCACCTAGCTCTTAAAGTGCAATTATCTTTTGTTTGAAAACAAAATACAAACATTTTAATATAAGTCCTCATTTACAAAAAACAACAACAATAAAATCCACATTTGTCAAATGTCGTGTTGCCTCGCAACAGTCGTTTTCCGTTCGAAATTGTTGTTATGCGCAAAATGAATCGACTCCTTTTACTTTGCGCACGGTGTCGATCGGCGTGCTTTTTGTTTTTAAAGTGCAATTATCTTTTGTTTGAAAACAAAATACAAACATTTTAATATAAGTCCTCATTTACAAAAAACAACAACAATAAAATCCACATTTGTCAAATGTCGTGTTGCCTCGCAACAGTCGTTTTCCGTTCGAAATTGTTGTTATGCGCAAAATGAATCGACTCCTTTTACTTTGCGCACGGTGTCGATCGGCGTGCTTGGATCATTTTTACGCATAAAGCATGGCCTGTTTTGGTGAGTGGAGGCTGGCTGTGCACGGTGACACTTACCAAGAATCATTTTGGAGCTCTCCGGACCTTGTGCAGGCTTCACAGCCAGCCAGGTGGATAGCACCTCTTCGGGCAGGGTCAGCAGGCTGTTGCTGGAGAGATCCAGGTAGGTGAGGTTCTTGATGTAGGTGGTGGCCTCCGCGGGCAGCGAGGTGAGCTGGTTGTTGTGCAAATCGAGCAGCCTGAGGCTGGGCATGTCCATGATAGATTCCCAGGGAAAGGCGGTGAGGGCATTCCCGTCCAGACGAAGCTCTTCCAGGTTGAGCAAGCCCCGGAAGCTGTCCGGGCTCAAGGCGGACAGGGTGTTGAAAGACATCCACAGGAATTCCAGACTGGAGAGGTAGTTAAAGGCTTCGCTTGGTATCCGCTGGATGGCCGTCCTCTCAATCCGCAGCTTGGACGTGTCCACGGGGAACCCGGCAGGCACGAGAGAAATCTCGGGATCATTGCAAATCACGCTCCTACATGGAAGAGACAAGTGCATTTGTGTTCAAATACATTCTGCAAAAATGACGCGATTGAAAACGAGGTAAATGAATAAAAAGGGAATGAAAGTTCTAAATAAAGTGTTCAAATCAAATTAAATCATGTTGTAGATTCCGATGGATACGTTCACATGCACGCACAACTATATCCATATGCTAATAATTCTGCAAAATATGAATTCCGCAATCCACCCAAACACACAAAACGCATAAATGGAGGTTAAAAGTGCCTTTGAGAGATAATCCTGCATTAAATAAAATTGGACCAACATGCATTCCCTGAATTATTTTGAGTACGCGTGTTCACTTCTGTGCAAAAATATGTGATGGATTTTTGCACATATCGAATAACATATGCTCACAAACCACACCATCATGTGTTTTAGGATGCATAATCATTTCCCTGTGGACTTCTTCCTTACCTGGCCTTTGATCCATCACTCAGGTTGTGGTAAAAACAGCTGCACTGCGACGGGCAGGAGCTCACCGGGGAGACAAGTTCACCTGTGGCCACGTAGAGCCCCAGGAGCAGAACGAGGAACATGTTGGCCCACTCTTACGCATACACACTTACACGCGCCCGGTTTGCGCCCACTGAAGTCAAACAGACGCGCCCTTTTCGTTTCATTTACAGAAATATCATCCTCATTGCATTGTCCCACCGCTTCGCTGCCCCATAGTGATCAGACTGCTATGAGTCCCGAGATAAAAAGGATATACAAGGATTAGTGAAAGGACTGGCGTTCTTTTCATTTGGATGCGTATTGCATCCCGGAATCCGATAGGCTGAGCAGAGACGTCCCTATTTATTATCACAGAAAAACACTTCCGAAATGGCCATAATCCACCGTGATGTTTCGACTTTTTTTTTTCTTTCCCTCAGATGTGGTTTGCTCATTTGAGCCCTGTCATGACCGTTAATCTGAGTGGGCAGCACTAGTTTTTAACCACACGGTGGCCCCTACATCATTGCCAGTGGCTCCTACCTTGTGGCCCTATAGCAACAGCTGCCCACCTCATGCTCTCATACATCGATGATAATATCACAAAGCAAACAAAATTCAAACAAACAAATTCATAGAACACGTCTGGCCTGAGTTAGCGCCGCAGTAAATCAAATCAAATAGAAGCTTTTGTGCTCAATAGTCATCGGACTACGTATCATGCCTTCACATTTATCTTTACATTCAGACTTTCCTTTGTGTGACTCCCCTTCAATGCAATCGTGTCCGAACAAAAGGAGGACTGCAATAGTAAGGAATGTGTGTTTACTGTAATTAGATTAAATGAAAGCGAGTCACAGTGGCCTTTATATTCACCTATGTAACTCATTTGGACACAGTCCCACACTACTAGTAATAAATACCTTGGATTGTGAAGTCTTTGTTTTGCAATGTAGGTAAATACTACGCATGTTGTTTTGGCATCGATCCCTTGTTCTCCCCATTGTAATTCATCACAATGGGAGTTAAGTGTTACACTTGGTTGGGTTGGCATTTCAAAGTGTGACGACTTTGCTCAGGCCTATGATGTGTTGAAATGTGAAAACTGTGGAAGCTTGAAAGCACTTTCCATCTGTCCCACGATTATCCAAAGAGCCAGGTCCGAAGTTTTAGTACCGTACAAAAGCTGACTAGAGTATAAAAGCTTATGGATGATTAAAATGATTACTATTTACATTCATTTAAACATCTTCAATATATTGCTGTGTTTTGTGCCTCAATCTGACATATTAAATTCCTCCATCACCCAACCAGCATATTCAGAGGCAGTATATCGTAGTTTTATTGTACTCAAACACGGTATTAAAGTTCCTCCGAGTCACAGGTCTGTGAGTATGTGTGGTTTTAGAGCTGTTCAGCACTGTGCTGAGGCCCAGTAATGTGTTGGGCAATTTTTATCTCAAAGGATTGAGTTGTAAAACGTATACATTCCACATTGGGCTGCGAGTCATTAATCTTAAGTTGTCCTTTAAGTTTCATTGGAGGTGCAATATCATGGTTGGTGTTCAGAAAATAGCGTCACACTAAACAGGCTCCAGTGCACAACGAGTTTCAACAGGTGAAATGTTCTTAAATAATTCACATATCACCGTATCTAATTCGGTTGTAGGTTATGTTGGTCGTTTCAGCATTTCTCTACATATGGGATTATTTTTAACCCCATTTAATCTTGGGTGGAAAAAAAAAGCTCGAGCAAAAATGTGATAACTTCACAGCCCCTCATCTCATGTTGCAAGGGGTCAGCCAAGGACAGAGGGATTTAGTAATTAATCTTCAAACATAATACGGAATAAAAAAACTTCCGTGTCAGTTAGTCAATGTGTGTCATCTCAGTATCTATAGTTTTATGCTTATTTATACTGTGGTCATATAAATGATCTGACAGACAATTTCATATGTGAATATGGCAAATTAACAAATTGTCATAAACTATGTAGGATGTCCAAAAACAGAAAATCTTGATGATTTGCATTTGCCATATGACTGAGCATTTTATATAGTTTTACCTATATTTCACAAGTTTCCTGATCTTATAATCCTTAAAGTGAGACAGACCTCAGCCACACAATGTCAGGCCTGTTTCCCCTCCAGCCATTATGGCACTATAAGCTCCAAATGATGTTGCAACTAAAATATAACAAATACATTAAAAGCCTTGGGGATGAGGGCGGGGTTTCATATCATTCACACATTTGTTGATGAGCTGAAACCGAATCATAACCCACATTTCACCCTCATCACCCACTAAACCCTAGACAGACGCTTCTGTGGGCACATGATGTCCATGCATTTCTAAAAGTGCAATTTTGTTTTGTCTTTCCTCATTTCTGGCAGACGGAGAGAGGGTTTAATCTCTTGGGGTCAGCGTGTCTGTCCAAAGTGTTATTCTTGACTGGAAAAAAAAAAAGAAAGTCCAGTCAAACAGAGTCCTGACACATGGGTCAACGGATTAATAAAGATCCAGAACAATAATACTCACACGCATCCACTGTGGTGCAGGCACAATAATCACTTTGTGTCATCAATCAGTGAATGGGGCAGGGCAGCCTTATGTAATCAACTCAAATACAAAAGATACTTTTTTCCCCCCCAAGAGCAAACCGTTGATAGGTTGCAAAGCACTGATGCATTTATAGGTGGATTGTAATCTGGATATAAAAAAAAGAATGAAGTATTATCTTTTACCAGCAGATCAGGGCGGCGTTTCACACTCATACATAGTGACTATATAGTTGTGATTTGTCCCCCCCCCCCCCCCCCCCCCCCCCCCCCCCCCCCCCCCCCCCCCCCCCCCCCCCCCCCCCCCTCCCCTCCCCCTTGTAACCTTGCATCACACTATCCATTGATACTTTGATTTGTTTTATTGCTGCGCATGGAGAGGAATAAAACCTTTGCGGGTTGTGTGTGCTGGTTTGAGGCGAGCGTGGAGCTCCGGTTGTCAGGGGCGTGTAGCTTTGCCGGCACCTGTTGTGTCTCCTCAACGCCACGCACAGCCCATGCACGCGCTGCATCACACACCGTCGCATCCTCCGCGCCGGGACACACAAAGGCTTTGTTGTGTAGGCGAAATAATTGAGAGCTTTGTTGATGCGGGGGGCAAATGCGCATTAAGGGTTACTGTTTGTGCGGTTATGTTCATTAAGGCATTCCTCCGCGGATTGGGGCGACACGGCGAAAGGGGGCTTTACATAATAAAGTGCATGCTTTCCACGTGAAATGGCCCTTTAAAAGGCGCACGCTCCTCAGTCACGCCGAGGCACATCGTTGAGCAGCAGCGGATAGTGAAAAGTGAAAAGCCGCAGCCGCACTTTGTTGAGTCCGATCGGCTTCAGGATGGTCTCGTCTTACCCGCTACCGGAGGGCTTCTCCGACTTCGATGTGTTCTCCCTGGGCTCGTGTCTGCTGGTGGAGGGTGAGTGTGGCCGCGTTGCGCTGGATTTCAGCCAAACGCTCCCAAAGAAAAAGGGGGTTGGTTGATGGTGTGTGTAACCTCTGACAGGACCTGACGCACACAGCCGCTCACTGACAACGATGGAGGCTCCGCTGCTTCCTCTCACTCTCTCTCTCTCTCTCTCTCTCTCTCTTTCTTTCTGTATTCTCTACGTTTCTGATGATGATGATGATGATGTTTGCAGCAGATAGTGACAGGACTTGAATGTTTTCGTAAGCGCATTTCCAACATGAGGCTGCCGCATGTGACGCGGCGGCGACGCCGCGCGCGCGCCGCTTTCCATTCATGTTTTTCGACTCGTGTGCCTGTGCTCCGCCAAAGGTCTGCTGGGCTTCTTCCTCAACGCGGTCACCATCGCCGCTTTCCTCAAAGTGCGAGAGCTGAGGACCCCCAGCAATTTCCTGGTGTTCAGCTTGGCGATGGCTGACATCGGCATCTCCATGAACGCCACCGTGGCCGCTTTCTCCAGCTTCCTGAGGTGGGTGATGTAACCGCCGCTGTTTGTTTCCACAAGAAACGCTACGGTGGGGTCAGGGTGCGGTGTGAGAATCTGGCGGGGCAAATAATGCGATATTGATGATGTGATACTGCAGCTGCGCGACCTATAGGTGAATCGTCTAGCCCGTGGAGCATCGCAATCGATATAGGGACTGGAGAGATTGTGCTGGTGGGGGGTGGGAGGGGGTGGGGGGGGGTCAACAAAGTGCAGAGGCAGGATTTTCAAGCAGCCATCAGGAGCTGACAGATGCTGGGGTCTCCATGTCCATTACTCCGGGGATTAAACTGTACAGCTGTAAACTGTATTATTCGGCTTTTAAAGCATAGATCCATAGGTTGGAATGGGCTGCATGAAACCCGATTGTTGTTTGAAGGTTTTGCTTTTGTTAGATTAAGTAGCTTTGGTCAAGATAAGATCAGATAAGCTTCTTTGCCACATACCGCTGTTGTGTGATGAAACTGAAGAGACCATATACACAAAGTCTTTGTGGGTAAATTAACAAGCTTGTCTACACACACACACACACACACAAAAACCCACCCACCCCCACACACACACACACTCGTCTCCGTCTGCAGGTACTGGCCATATGGTTCTGATGGATGTCAGACTCACGGTTTCCAGGGTTTCGTGACAGCTCTCGCCAGCATCCACTTCATCGCCGCCATCGCTTGGGACAGATACCACCAATACTGCACCAGTAAGTTCACACCTGCCTAAAAAACACACACACACACACACAAGCACGCACACAAACACACACACACTCTCACACCCTTACACCCTCCACGCATACACTGAACAGGTTTTTGTTTTTTGTCTACCCCCGATCTTAAGACCTCTCGCTATTGAAATGACGCCAGCTGCTCTGGCCTCGGGGTGTCTGTTGAATGGGCTGTGGCAAATCAAAAGCCGTGACTTAAAAGAAATAACTAAACAATACACTCTTAAAATAACAGAGCCTTTCTCATGAACCATTTCCCTGTTTTAATAACGGTCATGATGCTTTGACCCCGTCAGGGACAAAGCTGCAGTGGAGCAGTGCCATCACTCTGGTTGTATTTGTCTGGCTCTTCACTGCCTTCTGGTCCGCCATGCCTCTCCTCGGCTGGGGAGTGTACGACTACGAGCCCCTCAGGACCTGCTGCACTCTGGACTACAGCAAGGGAGACAGGTATATTCCTCCTCTCTGTGCTATGCTGTCAAGACAAATACAGATTCCGCCGCATCGAATTTGACAACCTTTCTGTGCACTCTCCACAGGAACTATGTGTCCTACTTGATCCCCATGAGCATCTTCAACATGGCCATCCAGATGTTTGTTGTCATGTCCTCCTACCAATCCATTGCTCAGAAATTCAAGAAGACTGGAAACCCCAGGGTAAGTATACCACAAAGTCCAACAATATAGGAATCAAAGTGGGTCCAGTACACCATACTCCACCGTGGCCCTTCTTATGACCTGCACATTGACGGATGTATCAATTATTCTTAAATGGAAGAAACGGGCAGCTATGACCAACACACGTTTTACTCTAAATCCATACAAACAAAGACTATCAAAGACCTTCTCGAGCATGAGCATGAGCATACTTTCCTCACATGGTCGATATTCAGAGTAACAAACAAGGCAGTGAATGGGGGGCATAGAGTATTTAGGTCATTGCCACAGGCCCGGTGCTTTAGCTGGGAATGTGGACATTAGCTGGTCTGCAGTGAAAAGAACAATGCATCTGGGAATAGAGAGTCCGATATTGGAGTTCCTCAGGGGTTGAGTCAGGTTGCCTCAATTTATATTGCATGAAGCAATTACTCACAGTCGCCCAGAGTTGGCTGGGGACACTTTCATGTCAAACACAAAGGCTCCAAAGTAGAAGCGCGTTAATCACATTGCCTCCACGCCATAAATCATGGACCAGAAGTTGTGAACAAGTTGAGTCTGATGTTTCTCTCTCCACAAAATCAGTATACTGTATGACTGTAGGACTCCAACTCATGGGCCAGTCAGTCCACACTCATTTTGGACTTTTTATTGAAAATTCTAGTGGACATCCAAAAGTTCATCAACGTGAACGTTGTGAAATACCATTTGTACTACAATAAACCTTAAAGCTTCTTATGGGGGAAAAGATGGAGGATTGGACTTTAAGGGGTAAAACTTTGCTCTGACTCAGAATAATGTCTACTTTGACCCCCGGATTACAACAACCGGCCTCCTTACCCACTAGCGGTTTCTGTGTACTGGCTGAGCCTGAAATATCTTCACACTGATATTTTTATCCCAGGCGTGTGATTTGCCCCAGAGGGGGGAAAAAAAACCTCTTGACACCAGGCATTTTTGTCTCCATCATGTTTTATGGCTGATCTAGACTAATCATTTTTGTTCTGATCCTCTCTCTCCCTCCCTCTCTCTCTCTCTCTCTCTCTTTACTCCACCTTCATTCCTTTCCCCCCTAATCCCTCCTGCATTACCTCTCTCTTTACTTCCCCCTCTGTAGTTCAACCCCAACACTCCTCTTAAGACGATGCTGTTCTGCTGGGGCCCTTATGGCATCCTGGCCTTCTACGCTGCTGTGGAGAATGCAACCCTGGTCTCCCCTAAGCTCAGGATGGTAAGGCCAGCTAACAATTACTTGACCAAGAATACCTGGCAATGTAACTCAATTATAATTCAAACATATCAATGTCCATTCTTTGGAATGCAACTAATTTACTTTCAGCCTCTGCCTATTGCTCGATGGATGTACTTAAATATTTTACTTTACATGTTTATATATATATATATATATATATATTATATATACAGTATATATATATATATTTTTTTTTAATAATGTATACAATCTTTCAATTTAACCTCTTATTTCAAAAACAACGCCAACGACTGTTTTGTGCTTGCACCTTTTCTGTGCAGATGGCTCCTATCCTGGCTAAGACGTCCCCGACCTTTAATGTCTTCCTGTACGCTTTGGGAAATGAGAACTACAGAGGAGGCATCTGGCAGTTCCTCACCGGGGAAAAGATTGAAGTGCCTCAAATTGAGAACAAGTCCAAATAAACTAAGCATGCAATAAGACACACGTGTACTGTCCTGGTGGTTTCTAACAGGTACCTAGATGTTTTATGTCTGTGTCAGTATACGTGCACGTGTCGTGATTTGAACAACAGTGGCCATTGTCCCTTGCACACATCTGTCCTGGAGACGTCGTTCACCGTTTCTGCTTCGTGTTTCCGGGAGGATTTTTGTGAACAAAAATGTGATTGGCATATTTTCAAATTCCTCTTTAATTTAAACATCTTTTTGAATCTAGATTCATTTCAAAGGATAAATAATTGCTCCCGTGAGAGGTTTCCTCGACCTCATATAGTTGAAAACGCCTCGCTACTTCAATGTTTCAAAACAGGGTTCAATTGAATGTAATTTCTTTGACTAAATAGCAGATGACTTTCATTCGGAGTTCAAACGAATACAAACAATCCTACAAAAAAAAAAGGGTATGAAGGTTCAAATCACATGATGCAGATAGCTCACTTTGGAATGTATTCTTTCATATAAGCGAACATCCATTGAGCATAACAATTCTTTTTGTGAAGGATAAAAGTGACTCGTCCACTGGCCAACACTCACAGTATGTTGTCAGTTGTCAGCCATCCTGTCTTCCTGTCAGTGTGTGTGTGCATGCCACTGATGTCCCGTAAGACTCTGTAAAGTCATGACTGATGGCTGTGTCCAGAGGACTAATCCACTAAACAAGAGGAACATTCTTCAATACACAGCCCCATGACAAGTTAGAGATTAGTCCTTGGCTGCAGATTAACTGCACATGCTACTTGCCTGCAGATTTGCCTATGAAATGAAGACAGACGTTTTTGTAGAAATGTAGTTGAAGGAAATTTAAGTTAATATCATTCAAAAGTTTTGTGTTTCTTCACATGCGATTTAATGCGCACAAACGGATGATACAGGTATTTACGCTCACATTTCTTTGAAATGTATTAGTTAACCACTGCGTTAAACAATACTACAGTAACACACTGGTTATCATATAATCAATATTCTTACAGTAGGTTTCAAAAACCAAACGGTCCACTGGTGCGGGGTTATTTTAATGCTGCTTATGATTTAGGATAAAGAGGAATTTAATTAACATTAAACACATGGTCATACTTGAGGTCGAAGTGCAGTATGTGGCTAAATACAATAACATCATTAAAAGAGCCATTGTTCTGAAACGGAAAGTGGACGCATGGGATTCACCAATGTCAATGTCGACACTGTGTTGCATGCATGCGATTGATGACATCACAGCGTAAATCCTCCACAGCATAACCGGGCCTATTCACACTCTCACTGTTCCATGTAGATTTAAATGTCAAGTTCTTTGAAATCTTATAGATTGTCTAGTGGAGAACATCTGAACTCCAGATGTTACCAGCCCAGATGTCACTTATCCCATACTGTACAATGTGGTGTATATGGCGTTTGTATTATTGCCAGTTTCAGTGATGCCCTGTTAATGCTCAAACACTGTATTTCATTTTTCGATTATCATTGTTTGAAAAGAGCAGTCTTTTTTTCAGTTCATTTGCTTTGTATGATCTACAGAGTGATTAACCTAAAATATTGACAAATTGAAGCGGTCCAGTTATTCTTTACTAAATAATAAAGGATAAATACTGTGTAAATAATGTGTCCTTCTGTCCTTTCTGTGTTTACACATACTCCAGAGTATAAGTAAGAGGATGCCATTTTATACTTGCACTACATTTGATAAAATATTGTTCAGATGCCTAAATGGTCTTGTACCACTTTGTTAACCACAGGGTGTGTGTCAGAGACATTCAACCAGTGAGAGGGAGATAACACCCAGAGGTGGCAGCATACAGTAGGAGCCCCCAATTGGGATTTCTAAGCAGATTATTTGTTGACAGCCTGTCCGTGGAGCGGGTTGTTGCATAATTATGTGTTGACACGTGCCGTGGACAAACCCAGTCCCAGTGTCATCAGCATTGCTCTTATTTATTCCAGCTAATTCGATGATCTGCAGGGAAAAAAAACACTGCGGATTACACTTTTCCGATGACATGACTGTTGGATGAGGATTCATTTAGGTTACATGCATGAGATCTGAAGAGATGATCTTATTAATGATAAATATACAACTCCTATCAGAACCTCCATGACGTGAATGCTTAAGTCCCCAGACATATGGATGAATGGACATGTGGAGCGAGTCATCTGGTGGGAAGATTTCCTCTGACCCCACTTCCTGAATTGCGCATTGATAAATAAAACAATAATAGGCAAATGCAGCTCTATTGCGGAATATTTTGTTGCCCCTCTTTATAATTACAAAATAAGCATCTATCTTGGTTTCTGTGAGGGGGTAGCTGGTGTTCATATAGAGGATCACTACTATTTTCTAAGGATCAAATTAGCAGAGCATCACTGATACTGAGGCTGCAACGGCAGATCAAACAAACCAAACACACTAAAATAAACGAGAAAAAGCATCGGACGCACAAGACACGGACATGATTTTTGAGAGCAACTATTACTTTGTTATGATTCAAAAATATGTGTCTCCATCCATAGAGCTCATTTGTATCCGACAATGAAATGTCCTCATAGATGTTCACATGCTCACAGATTCATTATTTAAACCACACTGACCAGAGATTATTTCAGAGGACTTTATATGTCCAGTGAGACCACAGTGATTTCCCCCCCCCCCCATCAGCTTTCCCTCGCTTACAATCAAACATATTCAGGTACTTAAGAGTGGACTGAGGATTATGTCTGGTCGACCAATGAAGTTTTCATATGGGCTTTTTGAGAGGATTATACGGCAACATGACCACGAGTGCAGGGGAAAGACAGAATCAAAGAGAGGGAGGACTGTTCCAGAAGGAAAGGGGTTACGAGTTTGCCACACGAACCCACATTTCCCCGAATAACGGGAGAGACCAATCTGACATATAATGGTGGACGAGGCTGAGAGCAGAAGAATCAGCTTTCTGTGTGGGGAAACAAAAAAGTTAAATTGCGTTGAGATATGCTGCATTAGCGAACTGTTGATAAAGTACCAGAATTGTGGCTGTGGAAAATGGCTTTTTGCATGGATTATGCTCGCTAAATATGCACACACGCCCAAAAATGTGATTAAAATGTAGTTCAAAGGGCTATCTGTCCTTCTGTACTCCCAAGGCCTATGGAAAAGAATTGAATGCATGGGTTTTTAGAGCGTTGACGACTTGGAGATAAAATCAAAATTGATGGTACATTTGAAAAGATGCCACTCCAAGGTCCAATGACACAATTACAATAATGTTGCAGCCATTGCCCCTTGCCCCCCCCCTCACCAGATTCTCTCTAAATCCTGCTTGTGTACTAAACCCCTTCGCTGGGGGAGTGGGGGGGGGGGGGGGTGGATTGAACAGTCTGTCCTACCTGGAGTGCATCATTTAGCCAAATCAGTGTCACGTCTGACACTTCCCACTTTGGCAAAATTAGATGTTGATTTCAACACCTGGCGATTGACCTCAGGTCGAGCTGAGCACAACAAGCGAGAGTGAAATGTCAGTCTGCTGCCTCAGGTCAGCCACACTTTTCTTTCGCTCCATCAGTCAGCAGTGATCCTGGCTGTCAGATTACAAGCCGATTGCATAACCCGACGCCATAAGACAGCACATGCATGCAGGTCCATATGCACACTCACTGTCGAGCCCCCCCCCCACCCGCCACCACCACCACCACACACACACACACACACGCACGCACACACACACACACACACAAACACACACATATGCTCTTGTTGAGCAGCCACAGGACAATCATGGGTAAAGCCGAACACAGCTGCTCTTCCAATCAATTCATCGAACCCCGAGAGATCGCATTGTATTGTGATTCACATAAAACAAATGGACGTGTGCCCGGACCGCCCAATGAATCTAATGACGAACGACAAATACACCCCTTTCACGTTTTATGTGAGAATAGAAACATATTTGTTTGAAAGAAAGCGTATATTTACAGGATTACTGTTTCAATGTAATCGGGATTAAAGCAGCGTTGTGCGTCACTGCTCTTTAGAAATCCCTGTTTTAATTCATTAAACCGCTCACTTTTACCAATATAGGGTGGACAGTATTGCGACCACTTCACACTATTCACACCCTGACACAAACACGCACACACACGCGCACACGCGCACACACACACCCCCAAACCAGACGCCGTGGTGCTGGGTAGCATGAAGTTTGCAAGCGTGACATTTAAATGATTTCAACATGATCTCATGAGCATCAAATACGCTCCACGCAAACATGAATGTGGAATGGGAGTATTTCAATTCTAACCACCATATGTGAGTGTGAGCGCGAGTAAGGCCGGCAACTTCCACAGCCGCCATCGTGGAGAGCATCTCGACCAGCTGCATCACAGTGTGGCGCCGCCGGCGCCTGCAGGGAGTGGTGAAGACTGCCGAGAGGATCGTCGGGAGACCGCTGCTCTCTCTGCGGGACATCTACCACCACCGCCGTGTCCACAGGAGAGCGAGCGCCCTTCTCGAGGACTCCACCCACCCCCGACACGGACTGTTCACACTTGTGCTCTCAGGCGGGGAGGTTCAGAAGTGTGACAGACAGGACTGCTCAACACTTCAGACTCACACTCTCGCCCTGACACGCACAACCAACCCCCTCCCCCCGGCTTAACACAAGACACTTTACTATTCTTCTCACCTATCTGCACATCTGACCATGTTTGCACTGGTGTTGCGTCTCTGCACATATTCTAAAACGCCTCAGACACACACTGGCCCCCGACAATCCGTGGAGCTTTTTGCGCATCCTACAGTTTTTGCACTGGTGTTTAGTATTGTTTTGTTTCAATCATCTGTACAATTCTTACGGAACATTTTTAAAGCTACCCAGACAGCCCGAGTAGTAGCTAAACTATACTTTGATGAAATAATCGGATTGCACACTTGGGGACTATGTTTCCAATCCATTCGGCCACATGGATTATGCTATCAATCTAAATGTCTTATTTTTCAAGTGCAGCATACACGCAGCACCGACTATATATCGTTTTCTTTTTCCATATGTGCGTGGATGTTTGGTTTCCTTGCAGCACCGCTTTTTGAGCATGAATTATTTGACTCTTTAAAGGTCCGGTGCTTGATGGGTGTAGTCAAGTCGGAGCCAAATGTCAACTACAACTACTGTTGTTGGAAAGAGATTAGCTGTGTCTCAATTGAGGAGTGCAAATGTCCTACCAACAGGCCCCGTTCTTTTCGGACTTGTTCATCCCTGGAATCATGCCACCAACATGCCTGAAAATCCTTTCAAAGTCGAATAAAAGGCACCTTTCATTGGTTCCTGACAATTTCCCTTTGTTGTTTTTTTCCATTTTCTCTCACCTTCCTACTTCTCTTTTTCCTTACTCTAATTTTCTGGATTTAAAAGCATGAAAACAACCAAAACCTAAGATTTCACCCAAGACCAAAACCTACAATTCTACTTTTGGTGAGAACTTCACAGTACACCGTATTCTTCACGCTTCTATTCCTTCATCATGTAACCTTCCTTCTTGCTTTCCCTCTTCAGACAGCATTTTTTTGTGTTGTGCCACTGTGGTAATGAGGAATGGATATCAGTATGTCCCCACTCACTGTATACAACGGCTGGAATGCAAACCATGTTATCTTTAATAGTCTGACAATAAACACATTTGCATTTGAAAACATGTTTGTCTTCTCTACTTCAGGCAAACACCATGCCACATTTACTGTAAATCCACTCATTTACATAATTCACTAGACTGGAGTATAGCTCAGTACTGTAAGCACTGCAGTCAAGTCCACCGGGGACTTTTCCTGACATTTAGGCTGCGTGCATGTAGCCGCAGTGGTTTAGGATTTGGTATAACGTTAAGAAATTAATACTTTGGCAACCATTCAAGATTACATACTGATCTTGCATCTCCTGCGCTAGCTTCAAATCAGATCAGAGCAGAATCCCTGTGAAAACGGCAAAAAAAATTGTCGATCCCCTAACACAGCCAATCCAGTTACGAGGGCGACACACCGACTCCGCCTCCGACAATTCTCAAGAGGGCACTGAACCAAAACCAGATAGATAATCGGCGTGACCGGCAAAACCATTCCATAAAAAAGTTATGAGCGTCTGAAATGTGTTTACACTGCTGCTGGTGTTTGTTTATCTATAATATTTCCTGTGTCAAAGTGTGTGTGTGTGTGCGTGCGTCTGCGTGCGTTCTCTGGGAACCAGAAGCCAACACAGTTACGGCCTTCATGGCGCCACATAAGCTTCCCAGTATGTTCACTGAGGGAAATAAATGTGATTATTAAAGCTGTTCTCTCACTAATGTGACGCAACATTTCATCTAAAAATAAAACGGGAACAGTTTTGAGCCTCTTTTCTGGTTTGATTCCTGGCATTTTTGTCTGGACTTAACCCATGTACGTCAACAAAGCTCTGGGGTAAAACTACCGGCAGGATTTTTCAGATTTGTTTCAGAGAGCAGCATGTTTGGTCATTTTCATATATGAACGCTTGATTCATAGAGAAAAACACAAGTTGTTCACATGACACACATTGTAAATGGAGTGGATAAAAAAAAATATTGGATTTGTGCTTGGTGCAAATTAGATCAGTACGTTGAGCAAACTCCTGCCTGCTTGTAGACAAACAGTGACATCGTGAACTTGTTTGTTTTTGTCTAAATTGTGTCTTCTGGTTTAAATACTGTGTACCTTTACTTTGCGGTTACATTACAGCTACGATGTAATGTGGACATCATTATACTGTAACAACTTTTACAAAAAAATACAGTTGGAAATTCTACAGCAGTTATTTAATGGAAATGTAAGGATATGAGGCCATCTAGTGGCCAAACTAGGATACATGACTTTAAGAGACATGGCCGGGAACAAATCACACAAATATTTGGTTCATTAATTATTATTATTATCTCATTCACAAGTAAGCATACTCCATCTACCTCAAAGACTGGAAAAGATTTAATGAAAACAATCTCCATGAAAATATGCGTCTGTTTGTTTGTTATTACCAAATTAGCAGTTTGGATTTTACCGTGAGAGATAGGAGGGGATCAGACAAGTCAACTGTTGAGATCTCTAGGGTTCATTGGCTGATCCAGTGAGATGGATTTCGATCTCAAAAGAAAGAAAATGCATAATGAAAGATTAGTTTAAACAATTTCTAATTAAAATCTCTAGTTCTAATAGTACAGATGTGATTATCTTAAAACAGCTGATAGACAAATCTCTAACTCCCGAGTCATACTCGATTCAAGATGATTAGCTAGAGAGGTTGCTTGGCGTCTGAAATCTAATTGTCTCGTCCCATTTGGAGATTGCTTTCTCAGTGCAGTGATAGGTGCTTGACTTTTTCTAGACCGATAGATGGCAGTGTCCAGCTGTGTTAAAATGTTCCCCCTGTCTCACCCTTGTGGAGCGGAAGTGGAATGAATATGATCTTAGTGGGTTTGTCTTTAAACGCGTTGTAGTTAAAGACAGATAATTACTCTTAACTCCCGAGGACATCACGTGTTCAGATACGTTTATAAGCTCGGTTTAAAAACAGCAAAAAGAAAAAAGGCTAAATGTGCTTGGAATACGTGCAAAGGGACGCGTTTCAGAAAAAGGAAAAGCAAAGATGAATAAAACATAACATTTTGGATGAGGATCAGCCTATCGGTTACGAGTAAATCCCAATATTTCTCAGTTGATATAGCAGAGATGCAGCAGTAAGATATATTTCTGTGGTTATACAGCAGGATCGGCTTTGCTGGATCAGACTTTCGGCGTTTTCTCTTTCCCCTTCTGTCAGACCAACTCTTGTTTGCTTTTGGTAACTGTAGCAATACAGGAGTTCTTTTGGCGGAGTCAATATAAAACAGCTCGGCTCTAGTGACGTCTTCCGCGGAGCTGTCCGCGGGAATATGGTACTGAAATGAACGATATGTCAAACGATAAGATATGTCCAAATGTATCGTATAAATCGTGTTTCCACGTAAAAACCTAATCATACGTCAACTGTCTTTTTCTTTTTTGCGATGTTGTTAATCTGATCTTACTTTAGGACTCAAACTTATTAGAACTGTTGATAGTTGTCATTGAAACAGTAAAGGATTCAGTAACCGCTTAAGCAGGAATCGTTGGTGTGGCTGTGAAGAAAGTGACTGGGCAGTGGCATGCACTCGGGATTTTGAGTTTAATTAGCATAAAAGATGTGATGGAGAGCAGCAGGACCGTGCGTCACAGCCATCGGCGAGCATGGGAGGGGGGAGGGAGAGAGGGGGGCACCTATGGGAGTCAACAAACTGCTGTGTGTATTCCTTCAACGGCCGACAAAAACTGGTGTGTGAAATGATGACTCGGCTCAGTGCGTTACGGGTTATTGGAGACGGCCAGGAGCCAGAGGGGCGCAGCAGACGGACCTAAAGCAGGGGCAGGTGCGCCGAGGAAGCACGTGAAATCCCCAACCCGCGAGTGCTGCTCGGGACCAACACTGAGTCCTGGATGACGGGACGTGAGACAATGAAGCAACTGGGGACGAAGGGAATGAAACGTGTCCAAGTCACGAGAGGGGAAATGTGCGTGCGATGACGGACGGCGCAAGGGACAGAGACGAGGTAAAGCTGAAGAAAGTTGTTTAGCTCATTAGTAGGAGTCCCGGTGGCGGATAAGGAGAGAGGAGAAACAAGAGACAGGACGAATGTGCCCAGCGTGCGTGATTCCATAGACAGATTAACACGGGAAAGCCACACTGTATTGTCGAAAGACAAGAATTGAGAAAAAAAAAACCCATCATGGAGCCGGATGAGACCACAGAGAGACCAGGCGCTAATTTGGCACAAACTGCCGCCTCCAAACTGTCCGAGATGGGGGAAAGAACTAAACAACTGGGCAATGCAATCCAAAACCCAGAGCGACAGAAGCGGATTATTTTGGTAATAGTCTGTATAGCACTTTTGTTAGACAACATGCTTTACATGGTGATTGTGCCAATTATACCCGATTACCTCGTGGAGCTCCAGAGCGCAGCGGACCGAGCCCAAGCTGCGTCCGTGCGCTACACGAACTCCACCAACAGCACCGTCCACAAAGCCACTAAGGGCAACTTTGACCTGCAGATCGGGGTCCTCTTCGCCTCCAAGGCCATCCTGCAGCTCCTGGTGAACCCGATAAGCGGCACGTTCATAGACAGGGTCGGGTACGACATCCCGCTCTTCATCGGACTCAATGTCATGTTCCTCTCCACGCTGACATTCGCCTTCGCGGAGAACTACGCGACCCTGTTCCTGGCGCGCAGCATGCAGGGCCTCGGCTCGGCGTTCGCGGACACCGCGGGCATCGCCCTTATCGCGGATAGGTACACGGAGGAGAAAGCCAGGAGCAAAGCGCTGGGCATCGCCCTGGCGTTCATCTCCTTTGGAAGTCTCGTGGCGCCCCCCTTCGGGGGAGTGCTCTACGAGTTCGCAGGGAAGCGGGTGCCCTTCCTGATCCTGGCCTGCATCTGTCTCATAGACGGGGTGCTGTGCCTGGCTGTGTTGAAGCCGTTCTCCAACCGGGAGAGAGAAAACATGCCGGTGGGCACCCCCATGTACAAACTGATGATGGACCCATACATAGCCGTGGTGGCTGGCGCGCTGACCATCTGCAACATCCCCCTCGCCTTCCTGGAGCCCACCATCGCCAACTGGATGGAGGAGAACATGCAGTCCAGCCAGTGGGAGATCGGCATGACGTGGTTCCCCGCATTTTTCCCTCACGTTCTAGGCGTCTATCTCACCGTCAAGTTAGCAGCCAAGTACCCCCATCTCCAGTGGTTTTACGGGGCTATAGGCATGGTCTTCATAGGCGCCAGCTCGTGCACAGTGCCGGCCTGTAAAAACTTTGGCCAGCTCATGATCCCGCTGTGCGGAATCTGCTTTGGCATTGCCTTCGTGGACACGGCGCTCCTTCCCACACTGGGTTTCCTGGTGGATGTGCGACACGTGTCGGTGTACGGCAGCGTGTACGCCATCGCAGACATCTCCTACTGCCTGGCCTACGCGATGGGGCCCATTGCGGCCGGACAGATCGTGCACGACCTGGGCTTTGTGCAGCTCAACTTGGGCATGGGCCTCGCCAACGTACTGTACGCACCGGCGCTCCTCCTGCTGAAGAACGTGACGCAGATGAAACCTTCCTTCTCCGAGCGAAATATGCTCCTGGAGGACGGACCGACGGGGCTCTACGACACTATAAAGATGGAGCAACGGGAGAAGAAGAGAAAGGGCTTGTGCACAACCATCGACGAGAATGGGCTCGAAACATTTGCGCAACGGTCCTATTCAGAGGAGGAGTCCTCGGGGGGAGAGTATGCGTAAAAGGCCTGTAACGGAGTGTAAAACTATCAAAGTGCCCATGTAGAGTTGTGTGCACCCCGTCTGATCAATTACATAACACGATAGAGATTGTGTAACAGCATCAATTATTTACTGGTGCCAGTCCCTCCGGGTATTGTCAAATCAAGTTGCTTCAAGCTTTCGCAGTAGAAAGACGCTCCCTGGCGTGTGTTCATCTTAAAGTGAGAGTATTGTGAAAGATTTGTTGAGATAAGTGTTTCATTCATTAACAATATTTACCACTGTGTCAGAAACCAACTCATATCGTATTCAGGGACTAAATGTACACGTATTTTAACAAAAGAACAATTATAAAGTATGCGTCTTTTAATGTAATCCGTATTCTTTTTGAGTTGTGCTGCTAAACTTCAATATGCAATACTGGGTGTCACACTGCAGTTTTAGAAAGATAAGCGCGATGAAATGAACCGAGCTCCGCGTCTTGTTGTGTGTTTTTTTGGGAAGATGTACGTCTGGAATGCGAAGCCTCAATGTATGATCTGCAACTGTACATACGTGTATAATTATGTACATAATTAAATCCGTATTATGTGAATGCTACTGTTCATGGGAATTCTTTATTTAGGCAATACATGAAGTTCTTTATTTTGTTTTCATCTATTCCACACAAAAAACTATATACCCATAAAATGACGATAATTAAATTAGCATTGGTTTTTCTGAAAGATTTGTTTTGCCTTTGAACACATAAGTGTATAGGAAGGCCGACATTACTATATTTTTGTGAAATGTATTAATAAGTAGCAGAAAGTGAAAACGTAAAATACGTTTTTTTTTTAAGCAGGTAATTTTTACTATTGTTTTTTGTAACAAAACCTAATAAACTGATGTTGATATTTATATATATATATATTTAAATCTCAAAGCAACTGCAAAAAGCAACACTTTGCATTCAGAAATAAATACGCAAATTCCATTAAATCAGTCAAATGTAGTGGTGCGGAAGCAATGCATGCATCCGACCAAGGCTGTTTAAAATTAAGAAAGCCAGAGGAAGGAGCGCATGAGAAATCCATAACCGTTCTTCAGCACAGTATGTGAGCAGCCGAGGTGTTCAGTGCGCGTCTAAATAAGGTGGGGTTAGGATGTGAGGTGCCAAATTAACTTCTCGGCGAATAGCAGGATTTTTGGGAGGAGCCAACCAGGCTGGAGGGCGAGGTACCCTCTCAGCATCTCTCCTCAGCCTGCGAGGGACTTCAGCACTTGCAACGCATGGGATTGAAATAATAAAAGGTCCGAAGTAGTGACATTTAAAAGAGACCCAATCCAGGAATGCATTTAAATGGTAGAATGGAAAAATATAAACTTGTTTCTCGAGTTCCCTGGACGGGTGGAAATGTCTTCTTCACTGGCTGGTGAGTAAAACGTTTACTTATTGTAAGCGACAGATTATTTTAATTGTATTAATTCGGTTATTGAAGCATCCTTCAACCCTTTAACACGGGTTACGAGAAATTTGGAACATGCGGCATGTGGAAATATGTGTCAAGTCTTGTTCTGTTCATTATTTAAAGTGACACAATTTGAGCGACAATTCGTAAACGTGAGAAGTGTAAAGGCAGCTGCTGATTTTATTTCATCTGTGACCACAGAGTGTGTCTCATAAATCAACCTGCTTGACTGTCCATCACCGTCAAACATGCCAGTTCTGGATCGAGAGCCCTCCGAAGGTTTAGGGGGCGGAGATGTAAATATATATATTATTATATAATTTTTTCTGAACTATGTGCATGTAGAATTAATTTAACTGTACAATGCGTTTAAGTAATCATGCTGTGCAAACAATTAGGGACGTAAAAAAACGAAAAATATCGATAGGGTTAAGACACAATAGTGGCATTTTAAATAAAGGAGGAATATATGAGATTTAAAATTATATTCATTTTGTAATAATAATTTAAATGATGTGTTTTGTTTTGATGGATCCTCAGTGTCTCAGGGTATTATATATCTGAAGGATTTTAATGATTTTTTTTTAGTCATACATGTCGTTAAAAAAAAAATGATGAGCCTGCTTATGTTTTGTCCCCCCCACACACACACTTTTCAGGGTCTGCCCAAGCTCCCTCTACCCGCCCTGAGAGACACACTGGCCACGTACCTGAGGTGCATGAAGCACCTGCTCACAGAGGAACAGTTCAAAAAGACAGAGCACACAGTGAAGCAGTTTGGGGCCCCTGGGGGAGTGGGAGAGCTACTTCAGCGCAAACTCATGGAGAGGAGGGAGAACGAGGATAACTGGGTAAATCGAATGACGCGCAACACCATTTCCCAAAAATGCCTTGTGCTATCAAGTCAAATCCCCCCCGCCCAAAACGATTGTCAACAAGCAATGCCGTGATAAGCAGAAAATTCAGTTTCTCGAAAAGCTTGACTTGCAGTTATTCTGTGTCACACCACTGTTCACAGACATTACTGACGCAGACAATCTAGTTCAATCCGACAGACACTTCGTGCTGGATACTGTGCTCACCTTAACCATTAAAAAAGAAAAAAATATTCGCTCTTACCTTTGAGTTGGTCCCTCTTGTCGTTAGGTGTATCACTACTGGCTGAATGACATGTACCTGAGCAACAGACTGTCCCTGCCCGTCCACTCCAGTCCCGCGATGGTCTTCCCAAAGCAGAACTTCAAGGCTCCCATCGACTCCTTAAGGTATGAGGCACTGCACAAAAAAAGACAAATGAGTCATGGGAAATGAGTTCCCTCGTCACTAGTCCTACAATCAAAAAGCTGTCACTTTTGCAGGGAATGATTGTTTATGGCTGTATGAAGACTTGAGAAAGGATGGTGAAGTGTATAAATGACTCGGACACCAGCTTTCATCGATTATAGGAAACTGAACACTTCCGCGCTACACATTGACAGATAGCGTCATTAACCAGAACATCCTGAAGGCAGAGAGGCCAACCTACCTAGGGTGGTAAGGTTAATAGACAATGAGGGCTGTGGTTTGGTCAACATGGTATTGATCTGGCTCTAGCTCCCACTTCTACTTCGTCTACTTTTTCATCTGAATTTCATGTCAGTTGTCATCCTGGACGCGTATTACCACAACCTGTGGGGTTAAACGCCGCGGTCTTCTGTCTTGTCCTCCATCACATCTGCATCTTTCCAAATCCTCCCATCACATGCCCCACTCCCCGTTCGGTTTGAACTCAAAAGCCCATTCTTCACTCCTTTCGTTGCTTAAAAACACGTTTTTCATTGAGATTTGGGAAAATCGAAAATATAATAATGTATTTTATGATAAATATGGATCACAACATTTGTCATCGTCTCTCCTATCTAGGTTCGCCACACACTTAATATCTGCGGTTTTGGAGTACAAAACTCTCCTAGATGCGTAAGTTAAAGGACAGTGAGAGCACCAATAGTTGTCAGTAAGTTCAAAGACAGTTACAATAAGGACTGTGTGTCTGTGTATGTGTAGGCGTGCCCTGCCTGTGGACTACGCCAGGGGCCAGCTGGCTGGAACCCCTCTGTGTATGGAGCAGTACTATCGCCTCTTCACCTCTTATCGCCTACCAGGGCCTGAGAGGGACACCCTAGTGGCCCAGGAAAGCAGCGTGATGCCAGAACCCGAACACATCATTGTGGCTCGGAAAAACCAGGTCCGGCAAAGTGAAAAGCAGAAATACAAGTAGTCATCAGTTCTGATCATGTAGACGCAATCAAACACATGTATCCGCGTAGATTACTATTGAACCGAGGGACCGACGCACTGAGACGTTGTGTGTCTCATTCTAAACTTCTGTCCAGTTTTTTGTGCTGGATGTGGTGATCAACTTCCGCCGACTAAACGAAAGAGATCTGTTGACCCAGCTGGAGAAGGTTGTCAAGATGGCCGACAGTGAAGAAGAGCGGCTGCCACCTCTCGGTCTTCTCACTTCTGACGGACGGACAGAGTGGGCGGAATCCCGCGGTGCACTAATGAGAGGTACATTGTGGGGGGGAAAAAAAGGTTCTAAAGTCTTGACTCTCCATATACTGTGCGGCCTCAAACGTCGATGCTTCCAACACGGTTTGTCCGAATGAATAGATTTTTTTTTTAATTTTCCAAACTTTACGTACTTTAGAGTCAACGAACAGGGACTCCCTGGACATGATTGAGCGTTGCATGTGCCTGCTGTGTCTGGATGACGCCAGTGGTACCGAGCTAAGCGACACCACCCGCGCCATGTGGATGCTGCACGGGGGAGGAGTGGCCAAGAACAGCGGCAACCGCTGGTACGACAAGCCCATGCAGGTCAGTGAGATCGTTTAGGCCCCGAACGACTTTTGATACGTTGGACGACGGAATAAAAGCGCTGAATGGTGGAGGATCATATTACTCTAGTTACAGAGTTTCCATGGAAGTGTGTAATGTATGAAATGGATAGTATATGAGCTGAATGCAGCACTTCTGTTGCCCCTTTCAGCTCGTTGTAGGAGCCGATGGCTGCTGCGGGGTCGTATGTGAACATTCGCCCTTTGAGGGGATCGTCCTCGTGCAGTGCACCGAGTATCTGCTCAAACACATGTGAGACATGACATGCCATTCCAATTGAAAACATTCTGAACGAGTGTGTGTGTGTGTGTGTGTGATATTTGTGGGCATATGTTTCGAAAAAACGAAATAAGACTAGAGTGGGGGAAAGCGAAATTGAGATAATATTCCAATTTTTGTCATTAGGATTGGCAGCCCGTCAAAGCTGATCAGAGCTGCCAGTGTGAGCGAGCTGCCTGCACCGCGCAGACTCCGCTGGAAATGCACGCCAGAGGTGCACAGACGACTCGCCTCCTCTGCCGACAAGTTACAAAGGTCTGGGTTTACTGGACTGCTTGGTAGCGATTGGAAGAAATGGTGCAATTTTCCATTCATTCATGCGTCACTGTCATCTGCTCAGACTGGTGAAAAATCTGGACATGAACGTCCACAAATTCTACGACTATGGGAAAGAGTTCATCAAGAAGCAGAAAATGAGTCCGGACGCCTACATTCAGGTCGCCCTTCAGTTGGCTTACTACCGGTGAGAAAAAGCGAAATTTCGATTGTCCCGCGTCAACCTAACCCGAGTCTCCATACCTACGAGGCCTTCTCTTTTACATGTTGATCCAGATGCCACCATAGGCCAGTGTCGACCTATGAGAGTGCTTCGATACGGCGTTTCCGGGAAGGCCGAGTGGACAACATCCGCTCTGCCACCCCAGAAGCCCTGGCCTTTGCCAAAGCAATGACTGATGGGATGCCAAGCACCAGGGTAAGAGGTTTTAGTGCGGACGCTACGGTCATTTGTTTAATCTTGTGATGAATGAATCCCACCGCAGACTGAAGACTCCTTTGATTGAACTGTGTGTTGAAACGGTCTTTTTTTTTTTTGCTTTCTGTGATTCCGTTTTTCACTTCACTTGTGTGTCGATGTCCTTCGTCGTAAAAAAAGCTATGCCTACAAAAAGACATTTAATAGCCTGTTATTGATTCGCAGTTGTTTTCTTCCCAGGATACAGAAAAAAAGATGGAGATGTTACGAGGTGCCATAACGGCACAGACAAAGTATACGATCCTGGTAACTACGCCCGAACCCCATCCGCTGACAGGCATACAGATGTTGACATTTACAATGACAATACACCGACCCGTGCATTTTGTTTTTCAGGCTATTACAGGGATGGCAATAGACAATCACCTCATGGGACTACGCGAAGTTGCACACGAGCTGAAGATGGAAAAGCCGGAAATATTTAAAGACGAAGCCTATCTCATCAGTAACCAGTTCATTCTCTCTACAAGTCAGGTATCCGATTTGAAACGATTAAGCTGAATTTATTTAAAAAAAAGAAAACGATA